>OX457027.1:60864328-61109328 GCA_949752745.1 Protula sp. h YS-2021 | reverse complement strand
GAGATCAAAAATTAATTCTTCATATTAATAATAGTCCAATAAATGGGGAAATCGCATTCTATAGCCAATATGTAAATAGATAAAGCATCCAGTTCTATTGTCCTCTTTGAAGTTCTTCGCCATAGCTCTGGGTAGCTCTTGAACTTTTGTCGCAGCATTATTTGAAGCGATATCAAGCAATCGCTTTCTGTAACGCTTTTCTCCTCATTTTAGAAGAATTTGGATAAAAATAATCTTTATCGGTGATCCTGGCTTTCAACTGGCGCAGCTTATTTGCTGAAATAAATATTATTCATCCGTGATAAGGGGGGGGGGGGGTGATCTGAACTAGTCCTGCTTTCGCTACCAAGCCCCGAAATTTACACTTGGAAGAGCAAAATCACTACAATTGAGGCGTAAAAATAAAAAAATATGCACTCTTATCGGGCTGGTTCGCTTGTACTGGTTCAGGTTTCTTCCCCAGTGTGTACGGAATCGGACTTTGAGTTGCCCAGGCAGCGGAAAAAAGTCCTTGGCGGCTTCAGAAACAGTTGTGGAATTAGGCTTACCCGCAGTGGCTGAGAGGGCTATCATAGACAAAGCCTGATCAACCCTCCATCAGGAAACTGCAAAAGTCCTCTCGGAATATACCAGCTGAGCATCGCCACCGCCTGTTCCCACCCCGAAAGGGAAACAGGACAATTCTCGCGGGGACTTTTCCCGCGGAGGACTTTTCCCGACCTAGGACATTTCCCGCGGGGGCTTTTCCCGACCTAGGACTTTACCGACCTAGGACATTTGATGCGGATGAAATAAAATTAACATAAAAATAAAACTAATTTATTTCAATTTTTATTTAGTAATTTAAACTTGCAGTACACGTTCTCAATTGCGATCTCTCCAGTCTCTGATGTTTCTTTTTTCTATTGTCAACAAGTTGTAGTGGATTATGCTGCAGGGGCAGGGTATATTGTGATTCAGTTAAAAATGCAGTTAAAACTTATTCACTCCGGTCTTTGATATTTCTTTTTCTATTGTCAACAACTTGCGGTGGAGTATGCTGCAGGGGCAGGTTATATTGTGATTCAGTTAAATGCAATTAAAACTTAATTCACAAATGTGTGATGGATTTTAAAAACAGCAAAAGATGCAATTGATAATAATCCAAAGAAGCCTAGATAATGTTCGTTGATTAATTAATTAATTTGATTAATTCTGTCGAGGGGTGGCACAGGAAGTGGCAGTCAGCTGTCACTGCTTCTCACTCCAGCCTTTGGGGATTTCTCGATGTGCTAAAGATAGAGCACATCAATGCAACGCGCTGATAACGCAGGTCATGAACCACCGCAACCACGCCGAGCTTATCGCGACTGTGCACAGCGCATCGCTACTGTTCTTGCCGACTTTGCCAATCGCCATGTGCTTAACTTCCTGGAATTGCACACAATGTGCACTTGTAGAACTGTGACTTTTAATGAACTGATCACGTGCAAAAGACAGACAGTTTCTATGATTGAAGTATGAATTAATATTGTGCAAGTGTGAAGTGCACATATATCAATAAAAGCTTGTAGAGAATATTTTTTGCTAGTTTTTTCAACCGCGGGAAAAGTCCTCCACGGGAAATGTCCTATCGGGAAAAAAGCTCCGCGGGAAAAGTCCCCGCGGGAAAAGTCTCCTCGGAAAATGTCCTAGACTCCCTCAAAAGATATTGTGACTGTTACACACACGGAGTCAGGTGCGTGTTTTACCGGCCGCGTGGACGAGTTTGGGATTCCACTACGCCCGGATATCTCTCCGTCGCAGGTTCTGGATACGCCCCTGCCGCCTCAATCGGATTCGCTGAACATTTCATCGTTCCTAACGATGTAGAAGCTCCAAAGGCAAATCCAGGAGTTAAAGAGGTGCTGATCTCGAGACAAGAACCGAGACGCAGACACACACCGACTGCAACCATATCTCGCCCACGGGATGATCCCCGGTGCTGGCAGTGTCTACTCCTGCCTCAGCGTCTCCCCCGCCCCTATACGTCAACCACAGGACTAGACAACAGAGACACCCAAGAGGCTTTTAAATTAGCGAGAGTGAGTCCAGTGGCACTCAAACTACTGGAGTGCTTGGCCTTAGCGACCAAGGATGTGGTTAATCTAGCGGCCCATCTAACCACCACAGCGGTATACCTGAGACGCGACGCGTCCAGCGTGAAGAGCCTCCGCCACCTAGGGCACGCCCCTTTACTAGGACAGAAAGAACTGTTTTTTCCCGGAGGAGATAGAAAGAGGGTACCAAGAAAGCAGATCCCTCTCACGATTTGGCACTCACGGCAAGGACAATCAGACAATTATCGCATCCACAGAAACGAAGATACTCTCAGCCCCACGCCAGAACAGGTCGCGGTCGAGTAGTAAGGCACGGGCTTCTCCTCCTCCAAAGCCCAGACTGCAGAGCGGCGGCAAAACGCCCCCACAGGCTTCGCAACAGTGCGGGTAAAAATCAAACAAAGCGTCTGTCAGCGAGGAGCGACTCGTCTCTGAGAGATACTTTTATAGAATCAAAAGACGAGGAGAACTGTCAGCACTCCAAGGATCGCTTGCTCGTAGAAGGCAGGCTAGGCAAATTCTAGCCAGTTTGGCACGAGTTGGGTGGTGCGTTGACTAAGAGAGGGCTACGCACTTCCCTTCAGACGGGACCCACAGCGTTACATTCCACTCATACCTTTACACGACCAAGCTCCAGCTTAATTGCGTCCTACGAATCAAGACCCGACAAAGCACCAAGCCCTGCAGAGCATGGTCAAAGACTTAGTGCGCAAGGGAGTGATAAGGGAGATGCCGGAAGGCGGAAAAGACAGTTTCTAGCAGGGTCTTTCCGGTACCCAGAAAACCAGGGGGTTCGAGGTTAGTCATAGATCTATCTACCCTGAACCAATTTCTACTTTGGACGCCCTTCAGATGGATACAGCCCAGGTCATTAAGAACTCGCTGGGCGTGTGCATGTGGGGTACGTCCATGGGCCTGTCCGACACGTACCTACATGTGCCGTTACACCATTCGGCCAGAAAGTACCTGTGTTTTCAAATAAGGCAAAAGAAATTTTGGTATCCGGTTCTCCCGTTCGGTCTCTCCATGGCGTCCTTTGTCTTCACATAGATCATGAAAATTGGACCCGAATCCAAGGTATGTTGATCTTCCAATACTTGGATGACTGGTTCCTGGCATATCACGATAGGGACATGGTAAAGTGCAGACGCAGGCCTTTATCAATCAGGCAACAAAGGTAGGTCTTGGTGAATCTCACCATGTCCGAACTTGTACCAAAGCAAGTAATGATATTTTTGGGGAAAGATGGAATTTAAGCCTAGTAAGGGCTTACCCTATCTCCCAACGGCTAGAGAGGATTTGGACTGCCATCCAGGCAGTAGCAGAGAAGACAATACCTCCACTACACGTCTCAATCAGAAATCAGACGTGCCCCGCGTCAAGGGAGGCACCAGAAGGCCGCAATGTATTATCAAAGGAAGCCCGACAGGCACTAACATGGTGGTGTGACAGAAGGATCGTGGGTAAGGGGGTTCCCTTCTCGACCTGACCTCCGGAGTTGCAAACTCATGCGTCTCTGTCTGAGTGGGGAATTCATTTCCAGGGTAGAATGTGGCTGGGCTCGTGACCAAAGCAGGTAAGAAGCCGCCACATAAATTGGTTAGAGTTACAGGTAGTTTCGATAGCCTTAACCAACCTAACCCACTCTCTGGAAGGGAAATACGTGAAGTCCCACCTGGAAAGCTGTACGGTGGTGACATATCTCAGCAAAAAAAGAGGTGTCATCTCCCAGCAACTCACAGAGCTAACCAACAGCGTTTTTAGTTTGGCTCGAGAGAAGAGTATACAACTATTAGCTCGGCATCTGACAGGATCCCTGAACGTGTTAGCAAACCTCACTTCCAGAATCAGTTAGGTAATACACACGGAGTGGTGTCTACCAGCTCGTGCCTTCCAATGGATAACCAAACACTCTCCGTGGGTAAGATCCACCCTGGACTCGTTTGCAAACGCAATGACGGCCAAGCTACCAAGGTACACGTCCTGACCTGCCAGTGGCCAGGGGAAGAAATGCGATACGCTTTTCCCCTCAACCGTTTTATCAAGAGAGTAATTTTACTCAGAACCAAACACCTACTCCTGATAGCCCCTTGGTCGCCCAATGCCCTTTGGTCCCCTCTCCTGACCAAGTACACGACCAGTCTGCCGCTGACACTGCCATACCACTCAGAAATTCTGTCTGAGCCCCATTGCCCATACCTTCACCCGATCTCCCACCTCCTGGACCCACAGCTGGGGTGCCTGTCCCTTCATTTTTTAGAGAAATAAGGCTTCTCCAAGAAAGTGGCACACAAAATGTTGAATAACACACTGAGTCCACAGCGAAGGTATATCGGTCGCAGTGGAACATATTTGCTAGTTGGTGTGCTAAGGCTCAGTTGGACCCATTCCAGGCTACAGCAGAAGTTGTAGCAGATTTCCTGGGTCACTTGTTCATGTCCGAACACCTAAAGATGGGTTCAATCGAGGGCTATCGAGCGGCTATACGTCCTAGGTTGAAGGCCTCGACGGGTTATGACCCAGGAAAAGACACGGTCCTCTCTATGCTATTCAGGCACTTCAAAGTAAATTCTCTCCATCAGTCACAAATATGGCGCAGTGTGACCTGTCCTTAGTCCTGCGTTATCTCCAAAGGACAGACATTTTGGGGGACGAGGTAATATGACCCAAAGATGCGACGGTAAGATTCACCTTCTCTATTAGCGCTGGCCTCAGGCGAGAGAAGGGGAAATCCACGCCTTGGACTGTCAGATTTTAAAGGAGAACAGTGAGTGGAAGAAGTCTGTCTAAGACCGATTATGAAAAATCTGAATAAAGGGGGAGAAGCGCTTAGTCGTTGGTATGTCTTCTCTACCTGTCTCTTTCGTCTGTTCGCCCTTCCGTGTGTTAGAGTCGTTCACCAACTCGATTATATTTTGAACTTAGGCACATTAAACACATGAACCATCTGCATTAGTGTTTTATTTATGCCTTTCCCCGTTCACATAGAACTCGGCACGTTCTTTGGAGTTAAAGCTAAGTTCTTGGAATTTTTTTTCTAAGCTTGCCTTACAACGCGGGTCACCCCGACATCTGTGTTAGTCCCGTATAAGATAGAGATAAGCGAATTCGGGGCTTTAACGAAGTAAAACTGTAATTTCGTAAAACGCTGTTTTAACAGCAAAAACGTAATTCGTGCTCTCCACTTTTATCATAGGTTACCTCCCAGCAACCCAGGTATGGTTGGTGCAGGGGAGCAATACTCGAATGAGGCTTGGTACCAAGGATGCTGATGGGCTGCTACCTAGAACGGAACTATTCGAGCCTCTAAGAAAAATTCTTAGTTCCCTAATTGCGTAATTCTTAGGGTTTATGAATAAAGTGGAGAAGACGAATTACGCTTTTACTTGTGCTTCTGAGACCTATGCATTTGTAATTGCGGTATTAAGCACTGTAGTATGATGTAAAAGCAGCACAACCTCTCACCACCACCAACCCCCACTGGTCTCCAGAGCCCAGATCAATGGTATGGACCATGTGGCCGCAGGCAGATGGGAACAATCAGTGACAAGTAAAAAGAAAAAAGAGCGGTACTCAGCTTTTTGATACATTTGGAAACATATATCACTTTCTACATTGTTAATATTTACACAAAAAAACCTTTAACGGATTAATGTGATTGATAATTCAGCGCAATAAAATAAACCAGGGTGGGGGAATTCTTCCAAAAAAGTTTTATTCAGAAACATCTCAAAAAATGTTCTGAGGGGGTATATATTTAAACAAATATATTCGAGCAAAAAAGAGGAGACCAGAAAGACAGACAGGAAGAAAGAAAGAGAGAGAGAGAGAGAGAAAGAAAGAAAAAAATACGAAAACCATGGCACGTTGACAAAGACCGAGTTTGCTTACTCTAAGGCCAACACTACGATTCCTGGTGCCATTTAGCTCTGCATTAAAAAAAACCACACAAATGCCATCGCAACATAAAGTCGTTGCACGTGAGTATAAATCCGAAAACCAAATAAGCACATTTTATCATGGAAACTTGGTGAAAAAATCTTCAAATATTCTTTTCTCTAAAAATACGTCTTCACAGTTCCGCGCATAAAAAAAGGAATGATGGGTAATCTGATGACACTCAGTCTCAAACAATCGACTATTTCCGATATGGCCTTAAAAGGCAATTTTTGGCAATGTATTTACATTGTACGCCTCCAGGTGTAGAAAAGTTCAATTCACAAATTTTTATGCCTCGATACCGCAAATGAGGGAAATCCCGTCTAAAGGTGGAGATACACCAACGTTAGCTTTTACGAAGTGAAAAAGCAGACTAAACTTACATTAACCTCAATTGTTGTCATATTTAATATTTACTTATGTAGTAGAAGAAACGCTTTGTACCTGGCTGAGGTTAGTTATGTCACCCGGTCATATAAGATTTTATGATTAATCGAGTCATTCCTGCTTATTTAGCCCCCATCTCCGCCCAACGAACCGGGGCCGTTAAACAATCTTTTCCTTCTATCATTTGACATTGGTGATCATATAAACTCAGATTTTACCCCAACAAGTGGGCGTGCGGTTTCCTGAATAAAAAGTGTAAAATCTCGTATCAAATAATAGCCTATGCAAGTTTTGATCAAAAGATACTGAAAAATTACTTAGGTTTGCTTAGTTTCTTTTTGGGAGTACTTCGATTAGACTGATACTGCCTGACTGAAATGACAGGGGAAGGAGGAGGGGTTAATGAAAAGGACTGGGGGCCTCAAAAATTAGATCGTCTTCATATAATGTTTTACTATATTTTCCAGCCATATCCGGCGAGAATGGCTGCAGGGGTTTGGGTGGAGGGAGGGCATGGTAAAGACTGGAGTAACCTTGTAGCACTTCCACCGTACAGCGTAATTATTTGCCATCCCTCGCCAATTGTCGGCAACGAGACTGTACTGGTGCGTTTGAATATACTATCCCAGCATTGCCACCTTAATTAATCTATCTACAGCTGACGGATAAGTGCGGATGACTTTTCTAACATTCACTTTGTTCCCACGTAGACCCCACGTAGAAAAGGGTTAATCCTATATGGCAAATGACGCATTCTTAGCCAACTCTTGATATTCAATGAAACTATCAATCAATCCCGGCTTTTAGAACATAATGCGGTTGAGATTTTTAAACCACTCCGGATTATGCAATCTTTTGTTTATGGTGTGCATTAATTTTCACTAATACACTGTATTATACACCGTCTAATTAAAATAACGACGGCTCCTCATCCGATTTGCCTTCTAATTGTTTTTCAACAGTTTCAGTATTTTGATGCAATTCCTCGTCAGACTGATCAGAAAATAAAAACTAAGATTCATAACAGCTTCCGCCGCTAATGTTGTATTAATAGTACTATCCGGTAGAATATTTTGGGTTATAAAATATCGTGGCCACTATCCATGGTTGTAAACTGGTCAGATAATTGAACTGAATGAAGCGCTTGCGCGAAGCAAAGAGTTTAAATGTTGGATAAACAGTGTATTATGTAATGAGAATATTTGACACTACTCATCCTGCATACGCTGTATTGTGAAAAACAAAGGACTTTAATTAAAATCATGATCACTGAAAATTTTTTTTTCTGATCCAAGTGCTGTGTTATGTTGTGATTATATTTCACGCTCTATTTGAGTGACGTGGGGTGGTTTAAGTCCGATAAACCATTCAAAGTCGTAGATTCGTGAAACATACTACATCTCGGGTGGCTACGCCACCCTCGATGTATTATATTTCACGAATCCACTCCTTTTCATGGTTTATCTATAACTTCTCGAATAGACACTTGCTTAAGTAGTTTTATATATTCTATAAATGGATACAGATTTTGAACCACAAAGTAACAATGTAGAGGTGAATTTGTTGTTTGGTTGCAATATCGTGATATATATAGGTTACAGGGAATCTGTGAAATTAGGGATTTCATGAAATCCCTAGTGTAATATTTTGCTCAATCAATTTCGATGTTTTTATTGAGAATTTTCATGTCTGCAATGTAGTATTTTACCGAAATTAATAGTAGATTTTGAATTAGTATACTCAAAGCACTCGATTGCCAAACTATCATTCATGAGATACTTCAGTACCTGAATTTAGCGATATTTTTATCCTATGTAATTTATGTCACATTTCACGCCAAATTCTGTTATTTTGGATGGTAATGTTATAAATTCCAATTCCTTTCGATGTGAAAAGGGATAAACAGTTTTGACGAACCACTAAACAACCTTCCTGAATGGATAATTTTTCAAAATAGTTTTATAATCAATATGAGCTTGTTCATTACACGAATTCCCTATGTATTTCATGAAATCCCTAATTACACAGATTCCCTGTAACATATATGTATTGGTGTGTGTGTCTCTATGCCTGTATGTATGTGTGCAAGTATGTAATCATTATGGGACCATGCATATGTGCGCTGTGGGGTACGGTAGTGTGCGTTTTCCCGGCAAGTTCTTAGAAACCTTTTTAAGGAAAGGCCTACTGATTTTCTATTTAAATACTGTAAGTTTACCATATGTCTAGTTGGGTGGCACTTCAGTTTCAATCAACGTTTGGCAGATGCACTGGCAATCGGAGATGACTTATGTTCAATTGTTTGTCTGTTATCAAGGCTATTGGAATAGCGACAATTTTTTCTTTAAGTAAAACATCAGCATCAATGAACGAGAATATATTTACTTCCAATGTTCTGATCATTAAGAAAAGGTCTGGGGATGGTGGGGGCGGGGAGTGCAGTACACAGCGAAATAGATTAATGAAGAAATGTATAATCTGATTAAAAAAAAACAAACAAATATGCTGCGCCTCATGTGACGCATTACGTGTACATTTAAGATAAAAGTCCTTGTGTTATTAACAGTTTTGTAACACACTCTTGATTTAATTCTAAAACAAGAACATAATTGAATAGGGTAGTCCGTAGGAGCAGTTTCTTTTATGATACTTTTTATGATACAAATTCTTTGATAATTTGGGGCCAAATGTTTTTACTGTTACCAAACAGATCACTTATCTAAATCAACATATCTTTAAACCATGTGTTTGGTCATAAGTGCTACTGTAGTCAACATGAGCACACTTTAAAAACATTGACAATTATTGGTGATTGAGAAAAATAAAAATAAAGTAAAATACTTCCGTTTCTCACAGTCCAAAAGCCAATGGTTTCTTCCGAGACCAAAAGAATGATAGCAGTTTTATCTCAAGCCCGACCAGATCGTCTCATTTTAGGTTATTTAACTCAGAGTGTCTGTATGTGTGTGAGAGAGAAAGAGGGAGGGAGACAGAGATGGAGCGATTGAGAGAGAGGGCGGATGGAAAGAGAAAGATCGAAAGAGAACAGACGCGACGGAGAGAGAGAGAGAGAGAGAGAGAGAGAGAGAGAGAGAGAGAGAGAGAGAGAGAGAGAGAGAGAGAGAGAGAGAGAGAGAATGTGCTGGCTTTCTGCGGAAACGTTTTTCAGTCAAGTTTTTCATGTATTGTCATTGCGAGTGTCACTCCTTCCACAATCTGATATTTTAAATTAGATCCAAGTTCCTTAAGCTTTTGCTGGAACAGATTGTCTACCTCCGTCAAATAATGTGAAGGAGTTTTCTGGAAATGATCCAATGGAAAAAAAAGAGAAGAAATAGGGAAAAAAGGGCATAAATTTCAAGAATAACTACAAACCTATTCCCAGTTGCCAACGAAGTTTGCACGTGGGAATGACCAATTCCTCCCTAAGGCGTTTTCACATTTTACTGCCTTATCGGGTTGTCGGGGCATCCGTGTTCAGGATTTGCTCTAATAGCATTAATATCATTTGTAATTCATTTTTTCATATTAATGTAATATTTGACAAATGAATTCATTATCCCAGGCTTAAAAATCACCTCCCAAGCCCCATAATAAGCTGCGAGTTTGGCCTTATCTAATGCCTGGACCAGAGTACGAACTGGCCAGATACTAAACAAGCGAACATTTTAATTTTATTCGACAATAAGCCCAATCCTGGAAGTAAACATGCCAAATTTTGACCCACCACTTTTGGTGAGATGTGTATGCGCTATAATATCTCAGAATATTTTCAGTCTCAGAATCACCCACTTCTGCCCAAGATGTTCTTAGCCTCGGCAAATAGTTCCTTACTGATTTAGGTGATGCCATCCATCGCTGGGAGCTATTCCCACATTGGTGGGTCAAATACCTACCAAATATCACGTGGAACGGAATTATCAAAGATTAACCAAAGTGGCTAGGTATACACTATTTTTATTTTCACCCTTGCCCAGTTTCAAGGTCAAATTTTGATGCCCTTTCTGTTTTCAATCCACAGTGTTTCTTAGCACTATAACATCACTAAATTTCAAACATGGCTCAACCACTTCAAAGCTCGGCATTGATATTTGGTGAGATCGGAATATGAGTCTAGGATACCGCCATATTACACATTGCGATCGAGCCAAGCATCAGATCCGAGCGTGCTTTTAAGTGTTTTAAAATCTGGTTATCACCAGTATTTTTTTCTGTTATATCACCAACAATACATTGTGAATGATAATAAGAAATGACATCTGTTAAGTCTGAGATGCCGCCATCTGTCAATGTTTAAAAATTGTGAATAAACTCAGGCTACGAAAATGCACTTCTGAAAAGAACAGTGGCTTTATGATCAGGGTCGGCAACCGTCACAGTACTCATTTCGAGCACTACTATCATCACATAGCTTTATGATCGGAATATTGGTGGGTCATGAGGACCGTGTGTTTTCCCTGTGTGTCCGTCCGTGCGTCCATCACGCGTTGGGAGCACAATTCCACCGAAGTCATTTTATCCGGCTGGGGGACGAGAAACAAGGATGATTTTTCCTCTCCAAATAGTTTTGGAAAACAACATATATATTTTACGTAACTTCCAATGTTATTTCCAATACAAAATCAATTTTAGCATTGCAATGAACATATACAATATACATATAAGACATCTACAATATGCCCTATTACGTAAACATTCACAACTCTAGGAGCCAAAAAGAAAAAAATATCATCCTATTTTTTTTTCAAAATAGAAATTGATCAGATCTGCCGGCAATACTTTTTTCCCAAAATTAGATTCGACCAGAGCCAAATATTCATCTTATTTTTGAAAATTTCCATGACCTTCAATGCCAAAAATTCATGTTTCGTTTTTATGTTTTCTTGGCTAAATACGGTTAAGTGGTTCTGTAAAATAATTTGTTATTTTGAAGCGTTTGAAGTGTTTCTTGCATGCAAATGCGAGTGCTGAAGGTTCTAGATCAATTTTCAAGACAAACTTCCCCTGTAAAAGACCATTTTCGGTACTTTTTTTTGCTTGCTTTTAAATTTTGTACACCGGCTGGTTCGGTCGATTTCTTTTTTATTCGCTGTTTCAGACCCTCTTTCATTTGCGATGCAATGGTCCTGACGACAAGAAAAAGAGAATTTTTTACTTTGTCATATGAAATTCAGAACACATGTCCGACAGTTACAGAGAAGTCCCACGTAATACAGACCAGGGTAAACCAACAGCTTAATCGACTGCTGTTTAGTATCCTTGGGTATCAAATTTGGGGGCCTCCTACCAAACCGCGAGTTGAAGATTTATATCAAATCGCAAATTACAACTTTGTATCCTTGTAATCACAAATTGTTATACCCTCGTAATCTTCGGTCTCACACTGCGAATGACAGTCATCCTCAATTGCCACGGTATCACTTCCTAAATTGCAGTACTCCTCTGGTATCAAATCGCGACTGGGCAACGCTTTGAGTAGCTTCTTCGAGAAATCAGGGTCCGCGGATTCCATGTAGCATCGCGTGTTTAAGTAGGCGCGCAAAATGCGGGGTACGTTTCTTAACGAATTCCGTGGCTCGGCCAGAATCGGGAGGATTTTGAAGTGTTCATCCTCAATGTCTTGAACAAAAGAATGCATCAGTTCAAAGGTGCACCATTTACTGTCCATAAAACGTTGATTAAGAAATATTACAACGGCGTAGCTTTGAGAAATTGTCTTTGGTATTAATTCAAGAAGGTTTCCTCCCAGTTGGAAATCTTCATAATAAGCGATTTTGTAGCCATTTTCTCGAAGATTCTCCACTAAATTTTCTCTCACATATCGCAGATCTTCGCTTTCGAAAGCGATGAATGCGTGATACAATTTGTCCCGGTTTAACTTGTAATCTCTGTTCCATCTAAAGTAGCGATGCCGTATCAGTCTTATTTCAGGTCTGAACTTAATAAATGCCACAATTAAAACAACAGACATTGTGATTAAAATAAGAAAAATGACCATGGAAGACGCGATGACCACTGTCCAGTCTCGGAGGCAACGAAACGACTCATCGACTAGCCATTCCCCATTCCAATCGCATGTGACGTATGGGTCACCGTCGGCGTAATAGCCACGATCACACCGATACTCCACCACGGTTTCAACATAGGACCCGTTATCAGGAAGCTCAGGGCAGATGTGAGCGTAGTCAGGAACATCCGGTTCATCTTCGCAAACGACTGGTTTATATAAACAAGTTGAATTTTCATCTTGATAATCAAGGCTGTTACACACAATTTTGTTGACGAAAGGAATGTGTTCGCAACCTTTTATGCCGTCTTCACAGGCATCAGCGCAGGCTTGAAATATCTCCCCATCGACACACGGTGGGAAAACAGCTAGACATGCACCTAACATCAGATGCTGATAACAATTGGCGTTGAGAACGATCTTAAAGATATCTACCATTTCAACGAGATAATAACTATTGAACCCTAAAACGTTAAAAGTTGAATATTCGGGGTAATTGCTAGCGCAAAATTGTGTAAATGCCACTAATTCCGGGGGCTGGTCAGTCAAGTCATCGATTGCATCACTTGTGTTTTCGCATTGGACACTTTCATAAGGCAAAACGGTAATATTGTACCACAAGTTCAAAGGTTCCGTTATATCCCCACTGTTCAACCTACGACATTCAAATGCAACAGTCGCAAACCACTGGACGTGAGTAGTATGATAATAAGGGTTCTACTGCACTTTGTGACGTCATACTGTCTGGAAATGACGTCATAGCGTCTGGACCGGAAGTGCTGTCTAGACCGGAAGTGACGTCATCATGTCTGGACCGGAAGTGACGTCATCATGTCTGGACGGGAAGTGACGTCATCATGTCTGGACCGGAAGTCATGATAAGCGTTAGGATAGGCGCGACCATCTGTGACGTCATCATGGCGTCATACTGAGATGATGCTGTCTGGAGCGAAAGTGGTTTGGCCGAGTCAATCAACATGAAGCCAATGAACTCCTGCTGTCAATCATCATGACGTCACTAGTCACGTGACCTGTCAATCATCGGTCATGTGACCCTAACCCTAGCGAGACTTCCAGACCACTTTTTGACGTCATACTGACGTCCCTTCTACCATCTGTCTATCATACCTTCATAATACACATTCATAATACACTCTATGGTTTAGGGGTAGGCTGCCCATACCCGGGGCTCGAACCACCAACCTTCTGAGCATGGGTCCGACCAGGAGTCCCACGCTCTAACAACTGAGCTATTCCGGACTGAACAAGAATGTATTGTGAAAACATGCCATGTAAGGCTATAATGCACGATAAATTTCAGACTGCACTCGTTCAGAGCGTGGGGGAAACCGATCGATAAAATTTCAGAGTGCACTCGTTCAGAGCGTGGGGAAAAAACCGATCGATAAAAATTTTTTAGAGTACACTCGTTCAGAGCGTGGGGAAAACGATGGTTCTGCCAAACTTGATGACGTCATACTGTCTGGAAGTGATGCCGGTTCTGCCACACTTGATGACGTCATACTGTCAATCATTGTGACATGAGGTGTCATAATGACGTCATAGTTACACCTTAGTAACGCCTTGGTTACGCCTTAGTTACCTTAGTTACGCCTTAGTTACGCCTTAGTTACGCCTTGGTTATGCCTTAGTTACGCCATAGTTACCTTAGTTACGCCTTGGTTACACCTTAGTTACGCCTTAGTTACCTTAGTTACGCCTTGGTTACAGTGGTTACACCTTAGTTACGCCTTGGTTACAGTGGTTACACCTTAGTTACGCCTTAGTTACCTTAGTTACGCCTTGGTTACGCCTTGGTTACGCCTTAGTTACCTTAGTTACGCCTTAGTTACGCCTTAGTTACGCCTTAATTACCTTAGTTACGCCTTAGTTACCTTAGTTACTCCTTAGTTACGCCTTAGTTACGCCTTAGTTACCTTAGTTACGCCTTAGTTACGCCTTAATTACCTTAGTTACGCCTTAGTTACCTTAGTTACTCCTTAGTTACGCCTTAGTTACGCCTTTATTTCCTTAGTTACGCCTTAGTTACGCCTTGATTTCCTTAGTTACGCCTTAGTTACGCCTTGGTTACAGTAGTTACACCTTAGTTACGCCTTAGTTACCTTAGTTACTCCTTAGTTACGCCTTTATTTCCTTAGTTACGCCTTAGTTACGCCTTGATTTCCTTAGTTACGCCTTAGTTACGCCTTGGTTACGCCTTAATTACCTTAGTTACGCCTTAGTTACCTTAGTTACTCCTTAGTTACGCCTTTGTTACCTTAGTTACGCCTTAGTTACGCCTTAGTTACCTTAGTTACGCCTTAGTTACGCCTTAGTTACGCCTTAATTACCTTAGTTACGCCTTAGTTACCTTAGTTACTCCTTAGTTACGCCTTAGTTACGCCTTTATTTCCTTAGTTACGCCTTAGTTACGCCTTGATTTCCTTAGTTACGCCTTAGTTACGCCTTGGTTACAGTAGTTACACCTTAGTTACGCCTTAGTTACCTAAGTTACTCCTTAATTACGCCTTAGTTACGCCTTAGTTACGCTTGGTTACCTTAGTTACGCCTTAGTTACGCCTTAGTTGCGCCTTAGTTACATCTTGTTTGCGCCTTAGTTACCTTAGCTACGCAAAAACGAGATAACTTTTGTTGTAGTTGAGCGATTTGCATGAAAATTTTACCGTTTGATTCAGTTTTATATCTAGTTTTAACATTAAGTGATCACAGGCTATTTACGCCGGTGGTTGTATGCATCATGGATTCACCTTAAAAGTTTTTAAACTTAAAAGTAAGATAACTTTCGTTATGGTTGACCGATTTGAATGAAAATTTCACCGTTGGATTCAGTTTGATGTCTTAGTTTTAAAGTAGTTTATGCATAGGTAGGTTGTTGGAATGGCGCGCGCCCACCATTTAAACATGTGTTTGAATAAGTTTTACGTCAAACTATTGTTCAACAAGTTGTTTAGCAATTGTACAACAATTGTTCAACAAGCTGTTGTTGAACATGTTCAACATGTTGTTGAACATGTTCAACATGTTCAACATGTTCAACAACATGTTCAACATGTTCAACATGTTCAACATGTTCAACATGTTCAACAACATGTTCAACAAGTTGAACATGTTCAACATGTTCAACATGTTGTTGCACAAGTTGAACATGTTCAACATGTTCAACTTGTTCAACAACATGCTGTTTAACAAATTGTTCAACAAGTTGTAGTTCAAGCAAAGAAAAAACAAGACATATGTTGAATAGGTTTATTAATACATTTAAATACACTTAAATACACTTAAATACATTTAACTACACTTAAATACACTTAAATACACTTAAATACACTTAAATACATACAGCTTAAATCTTTAACAATATTACAATATTTGTTGATCTACAAAGTCTTTATTATAAAGTTTAGTCAAATAAGTCTATTTTTCTTCATCTGCTTCACTCTGTTCACTGGCATCCATATCACTTTTTTCGTCGCTGCTTTCATCTTCCTCCTCCTCATCTAGAAGCTCTTCAAAGAATGCATCGTTTCTTCTTATAGCCGCCTTTAGTGCCTTTGAATACTCGTAATGTTTTTCATCAACAAAGTAATTGAAGTCTTCTAAAATGGTTTCATAATGTTCGTTTTGTTGTAGACGTTGGGCATATTTGAATAGTCTCATAAACAGTTGTTTAAGTCGACGCTTATAAATGGGTCGAAAGTCATCACTTGCTATGTCACGCGCATCTTCAAGCCCTTGGTCTTCATATTCTGAAACCTTTTCTTGAAATTTGGTATCATATTCATCGTAGACTTCTTGAACCATATCATACCAAACAGAGTCTGTTTCTGACTCACTTTCAGAGTCTGTTTCTGACTCACTTTCAGAGCTGCCGTCATTATCACCCTCAACACAATGTTCCATATGTTTGAACAAAGCTTCTTGACTGTTGTATAACGCACCACATTCTGTACAAGCATGTGCATTCTTTTCAGTCATGTTGACGCTTTGACTTTCCATAGAAGACTCATCTAAAATTTCAGTGATAGGTGGTTTTACAGGGTTTTCCACATCTATCTCCAATTCTTCTTCTTCTGAAGTGTGAGCATTCTTTAAGTGCCTTTTAAGACTTTGTGGCCAATTGTAAGATTTCAAACAAATGTTGCATTTATACATCCTTTCGGTTCAACATGCACTTTTCAAATGATGAAAAAGCCTTTAAACATAGCCTTATATACAACTTGTTGAACAACATGTTGAACATGTTCAACATGTTGTTGAACATGTTGTTGAACATGTTGTCTATGCCTAGGGGAGTTTAACGTCATGACGTCATTATGACGTCATCATTATGACGTCATTATTACGTCATCATTATGACGTCATAATGACGTCATTGGAACAGGCGCATGCTTTGTCAAAAACTGACTCAGCAGAATTTATTGCTGTTTGATATGGATGAAATGCATGTCTCACTCTTCCTTTTATGCTACTTAGATGTAATCAAAATATGGTGTGTAACTCGTCAAAATCAGCAATTTTTACAAGTTTGGCATTTTTGACGAGTTACACACCATATTTTGATTACATCTAAGTAGCATAAAAGGAAGAGTGAGACATGCATTTCATCCATATCAAACAGCAATAAATTCTGCTGAGTCAGTTTTTGACAAAGCATGCGCCTGTTCCAATGACGTCATTATGACGTCATAATGATGACGTAATAATGACGTCATAATGATGACGTCATAATGACGTCATGACGTTAAACTCCCCTAGGCATAGACAACATGTTCAACAACATGTTCAACAACATGTTGAACATGTTCAACATGTTGTTCAACAAGTTGTATATAAGGCTATGTTTAAAGGCTTTTTCATCATTTGAAAAGTGCATGTTGAACCGAAAGGATGTATAAATGCAACATTTGTTTGAAATCTTACAATTGGCCACAAAGTCTTAAAAGGCACTTAAAGAATGCTCACACTTCAGAAGAAGAAGAATTGGAGATAGATGTGGAAAACCCTGTAAAACCACCTATCACTGAAATTTTAGATGAGTCTTCTATGGAAAGTCAAAGCGTCAACATGACTGAAAAGAATGCACATGCTTGTACAGAATGTGGTGCGTTATACAACAGTCAAGAAGCTTTGTTCAAACATATGGAACATTGTGTTGAGGGTGATAATGACGGCAGCTCTGAAAGTGAGTCAGAAACAGACTCTGAAAGTGAGTCAGAAACAGACTCTGTTTGGTATGATATGGTTCAAGAAGTCTACGATGAATATGATACCAAATTTCAAGAAAAGGTTTCAGAATATGAAGACCAAGGGCTTGAAGATGCGCGTGACATAGCAAGTGATGACTTTCGACCCATTTATAAGCGTCGACTTAAACAACTGTTTATGAGACTATTCAAATATGCCCAACGTCTACAACAAAACGAACATTATGAAACCATTTTAGAAGACTTCAATTACTTTGTTGATGAAAAACATTACGAGTATTCAAAGGCACTAAAGGCGGCTATAAGAAGAAACGATGCATTCTTTGAAGAGCTTCTAGATGAGGAGGAGGAAGATGAAAGCAGCGACGAAAAAAGTGATATGGATGCCAGTGAACAGAGTGAAGCAGATGAAGAAAAATAGACTTATTTGACTAAACTTTATAATAAAGACTTTGTAGATCAACAAATATTGTAATATTGTTAAAGATTTAAGCTGTATGTATTTAAGTGTATTTAAGTGTATTTAAGTGTATTTAAGTGTAGTTAAATGTATTTAAGTGTATTTAAGTGTATTTAAATGTATTAATAAACCTATTCAACATATGTCTTGTTTTTTCTTTGCTTGAACTACAACTTGTTGAACAATTTGTTAAACAGCATGTTGTTGAACAAGTTGAACATGTTGAACATGTTCAACTTGTGCAACAACATGTTGAACATGTTGAACATGTTCAACTTGTTGAACATGTTGTTGAACATGTTGAACATGTTGAACATGTTGAACATGTTGAACATGTTGTTGAACATGTTGAACATGTTGAACATGTTCAACAACATGTTGAACATGTTCAACAACAGCTTGTTGAACAATTGTTGTACAATTGCTAAACAACTTGTTGAACAATAGTTTGACGTAAAACTTATTCAAACACATGTTTAAATGGTGGGCGCGCGCCATTCCAACAACCTACCTATGCATAAACTACTTTAAAACTAAGACATCAAACTGAATCCAACGGTGAAATTTTCATTCAAATCGGTCAACCATAACGAAAGTTATCTTACTTTTAAGTTTAAAAACTTTTAAGGTGAATCCATGATGCATACAACCACCGGCGTAAATAGCCTGTGATCACTTAATGTTAAAACTAGATATAAAACTGAATCAAACGGTAAAATTTTCATGCAAATCGCTCAACTACAACAAAAGTTATCTCGTTTTTGCGTAGCTAAGGTAACTAAGGCGCAAACAAGATGTAACTAAGGCGCAACTAAGGCGTAACTAAGGCGTAACTAAGGTAACCAAGCGTAACTAAGGCGTAACTAAGGCGTAATTAAGGAGTAACTTAGGTAACTAAGGCGTAACTAAGGTGTAACTACTGTAACCAAGGCGTAACTAAGGCGTAACTAAGGAAATCAAGGCGTAACTAAGGCGTAACTAAGGAAATAAAGGCGTAACTAAGGCGTAACTAAGGAGTAACTAAGGTAACTAAGGCGTAACTAAGGTAATTAAGGCGTAACTAAGGCGTAACTAAGGCGTAACTAAGGTAACTAAGGCGTAACTAAGGCGTAACTAAGGTAACAAAGGCGTAACTAAGGAGTAACTAAGGTAACTAAGGCGTAACTAAGGTAATTAAGGCGTAACCAAGGCGTAACTAAGGCGTAACTAAGGAAATCAAGGCGTAACTAAGGCGTAACTAAGGAAATAAAGGCGTAACTAAGGAGTAACTAAGGTAACTAAGGCGTAACTAAGGTGTAACTACTGTAACCAAGGCGTAACTAAGGCGTAACTACTGTAACCAAGGCGTAACTAAGGCGTAACTAAGGTAACTAAGGCGTAACTAAGGCGTAACTAAGGTAACAAAGGCGTAACTAAGGAGTAACTAAGGTAACTAAGGCGTAACTAAGGTAATTAAGGCGTAACCAAGGCGTAACTAAGGTAACTAAGGCGTAACTAAGGTGTAACCACTGTAACCAAGGCGTAACTAAGGTGTAACCACTGTAACCAAGGCGTAACTAAGGTAACTAAGGCGTAACTAAGGTGTAACCAAGGCGTAACTAAGGTAACTATGGCGTAACTAAGGCATAACCAAGGCGTAACTAAGGCGTAACTAAGGCGTAACTAAGGTAACTAAGGCGTAACCAAGGCGTTACTAAGGTGTAACTATGACGTCATTATGACACCTCATGTCACAATGATTGACAGTATGACGTCATCAAGTGTGGCAGAACCGGCATCACTTCCAGACAGTATGACGTCATCAAGTTTGGCAGAACCATCGTTTTCCCCACGCTCTGAACGAGTGTACTCTAAAAAATTTTTATCGATCGGTTTTTTCCCCACGCTCTGAACGAGTGCACTCTGAAATTTTATCGATCGGTTTCCCCCACGCTCTGAACGAGTGCAGTCTGAAATTTATCGTGCATTATAGCCTTACATGGCATGTTTTCACAATACATTCTTGTTCAGTCCGGAATAGCTCAGTTGTTAGAGCGTGGGACTCCTGGTCGGACCCATGCTCAGAAGGTTGGTGGTTCGAGCCCCGGGTATGGGCAGCCTACCCCTAAACCATAGAGTGTATTATGAATGTGTATTATGAAGGTATGATAGACAGATGGTAGAAGGGACGTCAGTATGACGTCAAAAAGTGGTCTGGAAGTCTCGCTAGGGTTAGGGTCACATGACCGATGATTGACAGGTCACGTGACTAGTGACGTCATGATGATTGACAGCAGGAGTTCATTGGCTTCATGTTGATTGACTCGGCCAAACCACTTTCGCTCCAGACAGCATCATCTCAGTATGACGCCATGATGACGTCACAGATGGTCGCGCCTATCCTAACGCTTATCATGACTTCCGGTCCAGACATGATGACGTCACTTCCCGTCCAGACATGATGACGTCACTTCCGGTCCAGACATGATGACGTCACTTCCGGTCTAGACAGCACTTCCGGTCCAGACGCTATGACGTCATTTCCAGACAGTATGACGTCACAAAGTGCAGTAGAACCCTTATTATCATACTACTGACGTGCTTATCGACGGCCATATTTAACGATCCCGTGCATGTCAATTCCGTTCCATTTTCTACACATAGTTTATCTGTCCCATCTGCTTCGCCAAAACGTATCAGTGGCACAATTCTGGGATCAAATTCTGATAATAATTGATACTCGTAGCCTTTTATACCTCCCAGACAACCCTCCTCAGTTCCGTAACCATCCTCTTGGCCAGCGTGCCTAAAGTACATGACTGGGTTCATGTTTGCCGGCCTCTTTATGTAATTAAAATGTCTTATATGGTACATCCATTTGATGATGTCATAAGAACCGTTCGTCTTTCCAGCTAATTCTTCTACGTAGGTCAGGTTGTCATCCGGACTTACCCTACCTAAAACATAAAACAGATCTATTATTTAACGTTCTACTTAAAAAATAAACAGTCGCTTGTTCGGCCACTGCTCAGGTAGAATCACTATTATCCACCACGTTATGCAGAGAAATGAAAATTAAATTTTTCGTACCGGTATTAAGGTAATGCTGTGGGTAACATATAATACAGTGGGTAACATATAATACAGTGGGTAACATATAATACAGTGGGTAAAATATAATTTGAAATACTCAGGACCAAGTAAATCTTCAAAGTGTCAAATGTAGGTATTAACGAAAATGTAAAATTGACCCCAAGACCCATTAACACTTCATATTATCCGAGTTTTACTTCACAAAAGCTTTTCTCCATTTTTAGAAGGGATTTTCTTTATATTTTTTTAATTCACGCCTAAAAGAAGCAAAGGTTTTTATTCCAGTTCGAATGGTCTTGTAGCATCTGATTAGCCATTATGGAGAGATCGGAGAGTGAGATCGGAGAGTGTCAAATCGACATTCCCTTTCTGCTTGGTTTGGCAAACAGACACCACTCTGTACCAGTTTTATCATGGAAATCAACTCATTTGGACCTACTTAACCACTACGAAAAGTCTAGATAAATTTGGTTCAGCAGAAGCCTGTATTTAGCACTTTGAAGAAATATGCAGCTGCAGTGTTGAATTTACAAAATTGAGACACGTTAACCGCTGGTTGATCCCGAGATGTGACCCGCCTTCTGCACCCGATTCACGACAGCAGTAACGCAGCTATTATTCACACACATCGTCCAGGAGTTCTGAACTCATTTCAGTTCCAGTTAGCCTGTTTTCACTACAAGCTATCTCTAGCACTCATGTTACCACACTGTTAGTCTGTTTTACTGAGCTTGGTTACTCACTGTTTTTCAATATCGTACTTCCAGAAGTTATGAATCACTTGTATTTGTGTAGACGAGGAAAGATTTTAAAGAAAATTTGACCGAAACGCAAAACTTCTCGGTGGCCATCTTGGTTCAGTTCCTGCGTACCTTGGAGGCCATCTTGGTTCAGTTCGTGCTTAACTTGGTTACCTTTGGTCTTTACCACACCAGCCAAACCTAGCTATCCGTCTCGATCTGTTTTACCAAAGAAAACACTCCAACAGGGAAGAGGGGCCTCTCCGACGCCATCACCACATCCTGCTATATCCCGAGCTCGAGCCGCGCAGTGGCAAACCAACGGGCTAGTTCATCAGACTATACGGGTAGCTCTGCAGGTGCTGTGGCGGAGGGGCGGACGCAGGGGTGTATTCTAGGTTAATATTTACTGACGTGTATGCAACATCGTTTTCCAGATGTCTATACAACTTCGGCAGACATTTCGACTTTGATTTGCAAGCTTTTCAGTAGGGTGAAAACGAGAGAATCACCGCACTTTGTGACGTCATACTGACCGACCCCCCCCCCTGGTCAAGAATCATATAGCATGGGGACCCCCCCCCCCAGGCGGCAGTCGGGACTGACCCCCCCCCCCCTCGGGACATTCTATGGACCGACCCCCCCCCCCCCCTAGGCGGCAGTCGGTACTGACCCCCCCCCCCCCTAGTATGTGATTCAACACTCCTATAAGAGCACATTGTCTGTGCACATATGCATCATTCATGCTCTGACTGCCGTTAGATACACAGGGGAAAAAAAGTGAAAACAGTTGCTCTTACCTATTGTGTTGTGCTGTTGAAGAACAAGTGAAGGATTGACTGGAATACACATAGGAGACGAATTGGCAAAACAGTCGTGGTAAGTGACTTTTTTTTTTTTTTTTTTTTTTATTATTATTATTATGATAATATTTAATTAGTCATATTTCAATGGTTTCCCACTACAGTAACCACACACACACACAGCATAAGTACATGTGTACAGAGTGCGCTCGTACAGAGTGTGGGAACGATCAATAAATTTGAGAAGGAATGGGATTTTCCTTACGTTAAGTCTTATGTTATGTTTTAAGTTATAGTAGTTGGAAAATGACACTTCTAAAACACATTTAACAAATGTAGTTTTTAACACCATATAATATATAAAATAAATTTGAACATTTTAGCATGCTACTTATTTGAATGTTCTAAAGTTATAGTAGTGGGAAAATGGTGGTTCTAGACCAACTTTAGCAAATTTAGTTTTTAACACCATATGATATATAAAATAAGTTTGAACATTTTAAGCACGCTACTTATTTGAATATTCTAAAGTCATATTAGTGGAAAAATGGTGGTTCTAGACCAATTTTAACAAATTTTGTTTTTGACAAAATATGATGTATAAAATAAGTTTAAACATTATACAATGGTGTAGTAGAGTAAAAATGAGGGTTCTAGACCAACTTTAACAAATTTTGTTTTTTGACAAAATATGATGTATAAAATAAGTTTGAACATTTTACCATGGTGTAGTAGGGTAAAAATCAGGGTTCTAATCCAAAATTTAATTTTTTTTGAAAACATATTATGCTTTTCTTTTCTTAATGCTTTCAGGTATCGTCAGAACACATCGCTCTCCGCTAGATGTCTCTGCAATACATGCCTAGGCGGTATAAATAGGATGAGTGAGACCTACATTTCATCATATCAGTTTAAGCAATTGACGTGACAACAACAATGGCATCTAATTCAGACACATCAGTCGTCTGTCATGATTGTAATTTGACATTTCCATCTCTGGAATTGTTCGTAGCACATACATGCAAACAAGCTAAGATGAAACGTGCTAATGAAGAGCTTGTTGAGATGATTGAAGCCAAGAGACGAAAGACGGTACAAGATGGTGTTATCAGACCTGATCCGTTCCTCTGCTGTGAATGCATTAAAATATTTCCATCTATGGATACTTATGAGGCACATGCATGCATACCAGCTGAGATGGAAAATGTGTCTCATGAAGAACAAAGAAAGAAAGAGACAGGACAAGTAGGCAGAGGCAGAAGAGTGAGTCTTGGTGAAAACGCACAGGAAAGACGGTTTGAGCCTGAAGATGGATCGGATTTGCTACTTGAAATGCGACAACAAGAGAATAGAATCAAGAGACATTTGCTAGAAACGTTAAACCGTGGCATGAAATGGTACATTGTGGTACATGCACGCTTCAAGAAAATGACAGCGAATGCTGAAGGCGTGATGGTAGAACAGGTGGATAATGCCTTCATCAGTAGTCCGACATATGCAGCATACAATCCAACAGATATTGAGAAGGACTTACCAGAAGCCTATAAAGAATTGTTTACTAGGTTTGATGAACATGAGCGACAAGGTTCTGGCTGGGTATTGGATAACATACTGCACATTGAAGTACATACAGCTACGTCAGCGCCTCTGGAAGCAAGCAGTTTTATTCCACTGCCGAAGAAAGTGAAGAATACATTAGGTGTGTTAAACATTCAGAATAAAGACAACAAATGTTTCTTATGGTCTGTACTGGCTCACCTTCACCCTTCAACAAGCAATGACCCACAGCGTGTGCATCAATACAAGCTATTTGAGAACGAATTGAAGGTGGAAGGCATGACATTTCCAACACCGATTACAGACATTCCAAAGTTTGAAAAGGAGAATGATGTGTCCATTAACGTGTTTGGATATGAACATGATGTCGTTGTTCCCATACAACTCAGTCGAAACACCAGTGCGAGAGAAATCAACTTGCTTTTGATTAGCAATGACAAGAAAAAGGCATTACTGCCTCATCAAGAATTTCAGCAGACTGATGTCTTATCGATCAAAGCATAATGGTGCAGCTTTTTATTGTTTCAACTGTCTTCACGGGTTTATGCGACAAGATCTGTTAGACAAGCATCGTGAAGTGTGTGACAAGAATGGAGCACAACGTTTATCATTTCCCAAGGAACCATTCATCAAGTTCAAGAATGTGGCTAAACAACAGCGAGCACCGTTTGTGATTTATGCTGACTTTGAATGTTTCACGCGAAAGCATGAAGAAGGAGACAAGTATCAACATCATCGTCCAAACAGCTTTGCCTATGTGGTTGTCAGCCAGTATGATACACGTGCACCAGTTGTGTATCGAGGAGACAATGCCGTGAAAGTCTTTTTAGACCATATGGTGAATGAGCGTGATCGTATTGTACGTGGTTTAGAGCGACCAAAGGAAATGGTGATGACTCGCGAAGACAAAGAGAATTTCAAGAACGCCACTGATTGTTACATTTGTCATGAACCTCTAGGAGCAGATCGTGTGAGAGATCATGACCATATCAATGGCAAATATCGTGGAGCAGCGCACAATGAATGCAACTTACAATTCCGACTTAGAAAAGATCGGCAAGGGGATAAAGATTCTTTTATCATTCCCGTATTTTTCCACAATTTGCGAGGCTATGACAGTCACCTTATCATGGAGGAAATTGGGAAATTCAAAGGTGAAACGATTACAGTCATTCCCAACACCATTGAAAAATATATTGCATTCACCATGGGCAATCTGAAATTTACAGACAGCTTTCAGTTCATGAGTACCTCTCTACAGAAGTTGGTATCCAACCTTGCAGCAGAAGGGAAAGATAACTTCTACAACATGACGTCACACATTCACGATAGTGATCAACAAGATTTGCTGCTGAGAAAGGGAGTGTACCCCTACGATTACGTGGACGAACCATCCAAGTTTGCTGAAACACAGCTACCATCAAAGGACAAGTTTTATAGTCTGCTCAGTGAAGAAGACATTAGCGATGAGGATTATGCACATGCACAGAAGGTATGGGATACATTCAACTGTACAACATTTGGTGAATACCACGACCTGTACCTGAAATCAGATGTGTTATTACTAGCTGACGTGTTTGAAAACTTTCGTCAAGTATGCCTCAACACGTATGAATTGGATCCTGCTCATTACTATACAGCACCAGGACTGTCGTGGGATGCAATGTTAAAAGCGACAAAGGTGAAGTTGGAATTGATCAATGACATTGACATGTACCAAATGGTTGAGCAAGGCATACGTGGAGGAATATCCGTGATCACACACAAGTATGCGAAAGCAAATAATCCCTACGTAGCAGAATACAATTCTGAGATACCAAACAACTATTTGATGTACCTCGACGCGAACAACTTGTATGGCTGGGCCATGTCACAAAGCATGCCACAAAGAGGATTTATGTGGGTGAGCGAGCCAGAATCCATTGACTTCATGGATGTGGATGAAGATGATGAGATTGGATTCATTTTGGAAGTGGATTTAGAATATCCAAATTCAATCCATGATCATCATAATCACTACCCAGTGGCTCCAGAACGGAAATGTGTCAAAGTTGAAGAATTGTCAGAGTACAGTCAGAAGCTGCGGAAAGATCTAAACATGAAAGAGAAATCCAGTGAAAAGCTCATTCCTAACTTGTCTGACAAGAAGAAATATGTACTTCATTACAGGAATTTACAACAGTACGTCTCACTGGGGTTGAAAGTCAGTAAAGTTCATCGCGCCATCATGTTTGAACAGAGCAAATGGTTGGCAAAATACATTACCTTGAACACGGAAAAGAGAAAATTGGCCAAGAACCCATTTGAGAAAGACTTCTTCAAACTGATGAACAACTCGGTGTTTGGCAAAACCATGGAAAATGTGAGAAAGCGAATCAATGTTGAACTTGTTCGCAAGGAAAAGCGGTTCAAGAAACTTGTAGCCAAACCTTCTTTCCACAAATTCAAAATTTTCAACGAAGATTTGACCGCAGTACATTTACGCAAAGTGGATTTGCTTCTGGATAAACCCATTCAAGTTGGGTTTACCATTCTCGACCTCAGCAAAGTGCTTATGTTCAACTTTCATTACAACTACATCATGGTCAAGTATCCCAATGCCAAGTTGTTGTTCAGCGACACCGACAGTCTATGTTACAACATAGAAACGGAAGATATCTACAAGGATATGCAGCAAGATGCTGACCTGTTCGACACAAGTGACTATCCGCCAGATCACTTCCTACATTCCAACGTGAACAAAAAAGTGCTTGGGAAAATGAAGGATGAGACGGCAGGCGCCCCTATTGAAGAGTTTGTTGGACTCAGACCGAAAATGTACAGTTTATTGTGCGGTGGGAAAGAAAAACATACAGCTAAAGGCATCACTCGAGCTTGTCAAAGACGTATTAAACATGTGCAGTATAGAGACAGTTTGTTTAAGAAAACTCAAACGATGGCTACAGGACACATTATTCGAAGTCATAGTCACCAGCTTTTCTCGGAGAAGTTGAGGAAAGTAGCCCTCTCCCCATATGACGACAAGCGATATGTGCTGAATGATGCCTATTCCACTTTAGCGCATGGACATTACAAGGCTGTGGTATAAAAGGGGGAGGTCCTCCAACGGAAGAGTTATTTGAGGTGTGAACATTGAAGTGTTAACATGGAACGTGAAAGTCGTAAGAGATCTACAACTGATATGGATACTCTTGCAGATGCAGTTAAAGACTTAAAAATGAAAAATCCTACCACTACCATCAAGAAATTGAAAGTGGAGACAGCACCAACACCACAGTCGTGGGATGGAATGCTTTCTCTAGGAAATGGAAAGTATATCAAGATTATGAAACAAAGCAATGAAGGAGTGGTAAACATTCGCAAGTACCTGAGAGATGAGGGGACTGGAAAAAACCGTCCAACGAAAAAGGGAATTTTGCTGACAATACCTGAATGGAAAATGCTGAAGAAGCAGGTGAAAGAAGTGGATAAAAGGCTTCGCAGACAAGAAGACGGCTCATAACAAGGTAAAAACATGAATGCACTCATGCTGAACCGTGGTGCTTACCTTACTGTAAATGATAGGAATGAAGTGATACTAGGTTCTCAGACAAGTTATCATCGGTTTAAACCTGAAGTGTGGAAAGACTTTAAAAACATACCACTATAACATGGGTTTAAACGTAGACTTGAAAATAAAGTGGAAGTGACGGTGGCTGAATATGATTCTAACATACGTGTAGAAATCTGTAGAAATCTTTTACAGGATTATCCAGAGGATTATAAGGGAGTTGTGCCAGATACACCATATACAGATTTGATTATCTTTGATATCAAGAACTGGCGCGCAGTCTTACGATTCCTAGAAGTGATACAACATCCACTCTTCGCCATCTTGCGAGCATAAAAAACGTCTTTGCAGACAAGGAGACAGCTCATAGTTCATCTGACTGTTGAACGAGATGTAAGACTTTTTATCGGAATATGAACCCATTACGCATGGATTCTCATATCTGAGAAACGTATATGATGACATCGTGCTAAGACATTTTGGAAAGTATATCATTCTATCAACTGACGAACAATCTGTGTTGAAAGACCATCTAGAGAAGCTGAGGATACCTGGCTTTCTCCTGAAACTCTCAGAGGATTTACAAGTGCGTGTGACTGGGAACTATTTAGACGTGTTTGTACGATTTCGCCAATATGACGAGCTTACAAAATGCTACGACTACATCACCCTCAACACAGTGGAATGGCACGCTCTGTTACAAGCATTGGATTGGAAAGAACCTAACGCTTGAATTCAAAGAGGAAGGAGTGCAACTCATGCGAGGCACCAAGTCCATTGAACTGACGCATCCCATGTGTGTTATGGTGATGAACATTGACATGAATGATCATGGATATGAACTGAAACTGTCTGAACACAAAGATGTTAAAATAATAAAGTTTGGTAATGGACAGTGTTATGCTAGTTTTCATAGCATTTACAAACGTGGATGTAATGTCTATGATACATATATTAATTTAGATTGGTATGAATGGCATGTGTTTATCGATGTATTGAATGTATTTGTAAAATAAAAGCTTAATGTGAAATAATTGTTAAAGACTGTATAACACAATAAAAAAGAATGTTGTATAAAACTGTCTTGTTTATTTACAATATTCATAATACAATTCACAATTACCAACAACTTAACTAATACAACTTAACTAATACAACATCAATAAAATAATGGTTTATACTGTCTATATACAAAATCCTTTACAACAAAATCACCATCACTTCTTCTTAATACATCAATGATTTCAAAAGGACTATGTCCTCGAGCTCTTTGAATTATATAATATATACAATAAAATCCACATGTAGAGGATATTGGTGTTTGTAATGGAACTGAATTATAAATGAAATTAAACTTTAAAAACTTATTCAAACGACTGTCTATAGGTAAAAGTCCATAAGAGTCAAAATATTCTGCAGGGTCTTCGTCATAATATACTGCCACCCAATGCTCTCCTGGCTCATCATGATCGTCTGTGTTGATGACATAGGCACCGCGTTGTAAAGATGGTAACTGGTCCATGGCAAACACACCTTGAAACAAGTCTTTTGTCGTGGCATCATGGGATAGGATGGCTTCTATCTGCTTCGTGTTCATGACTGGTAGTCGAATTGAATGCTACGATTTGCACTTATTTCAACAATGTTATCAAATTCAGCATACACTATAACATTGACTGTATTTTGCAAGGCACCAGCAAAATTCATTTCTAGTCTCAAATTCCCATGTTTGATAAGGGCATAATGATCAGCACCATCATAATCAGGTGTTAAGTCAAAAGAAAACAACGAATAACCTCTAGGCCAATCTTCCCGTTTTATAATGGAACTTTTCTCGCCATCCAATCTATCAAAAGATTTGTAAAGAGTTTCAAAAGCATCAAGATATTTGCCTTGATTTATATTAAGCTTGAGAGGTTTGGATAGGACTGGTTCACCATCAGAGTAAAGCTGCATAAAGTTAAGATTAAAATGTTCAAAATTGTATGGATTTCTCAAAACTGTTCCAGCAAAGGATTCATTATGAACCATTCCAATGACAATACGTTTTGGTAATTGGCCTAAAAAGATGCTATCTTTCACAAAAGATTGAAATCCAGTTGGAATAGCTAAAACTTTACATTCTTTTCTATTAACAATAAACTTAGCAGGACTTTTCATCAATGCATCTGCATGTCCCAATTGAATACCTGGACTAACCCTCACTTTGCGAATGGTTAAAAACGCTTCTCTCACTTCTACTTTAAAACCATTATTTGCAGCCATTAATACATATTCATCTTTTTGTCTATGTAAACGTAATTTCATACTAACACCATTAGGAAGATAACGATCCTGCTCAAACAAATCTACCCTTAAACCACCTGTAAGCATAAACTCACGGCTTAGACGTGTATACAAATAGCGATTATGTAAACCATTATTTCCTGTTTCAGCTATATCACCACCTTCAATATTTACATGAAAACCTGATACATATCTTTCATGATTAGGTCTTTTCACCTCATGAGTATTCATTGACCCGGCAGTATCTTTATAGATGAGACGCATAGAGCGCTCAGAATGGAGACTTTCTTCCGAGTCATGAATGAGATGAGATATGATGCTGGTATAACCATGGGTATTGTTACTATGTGATACCAATCGATCATTTAGAAATAATTCAATATTGGACCATAACCCATTAAACAAATCATTGATACATGATACGTTATCATCTACACCACACGGTGTACCATCAGCCTTTACAATGCGACATATAATATGGAGTTTACTGTTCTTTAAATCTAGATATTCTTCGGTACTCGCAGGAATGTAGAATTCTATTGGAGCACCCTCTCTAATGGTAGTCATTGGTTGATAGTCTACATTATAACTTTTTTCTACAGCAGTTTGCGTCGGTGGTACGTGAAACCATTCTAATGGAGAAAGACTACATTCACAAGAATGATTATGAATTAAAGACATGATTAAAAAATATCTTTCTTATATTTTGTTGATGTTATCCGTTTAGCTGCCTTTCGCCTTCTGACAGGTTTTGCTGGTTTCGCTCTCTTTTGTCCTCCTAACTCATCACCAAACATACGTTGTGCTACTCGACCTGTAATGCCAATGATCCCAGTATTGAACCAATACCATCTCCATATTGTATTCGCGCTCCTTTAAATCCTGGTAATTCTCCACCCACTTGACGAAGAAAATGGTTGCGATATATAGATGGATTGTGTGTGTATGCTTTCATAATGCTTTTGGTCGAAAATGAAGTTTACAGATCACCTTTCCAGTTTGAAATGGAACATTATGGCCTGTGTCGTCCTTAATATTCATTTCTATCACGTCAAATTTGGATGTGTTTACAGGAACATAATGAGGTTCTCCATAAGTTTTCATGAGAATGTCTCCATCATGTCCTTGTATTCCAACAGAACGTAGCAAAGGAACATAATAATCACCAACAACTTGTGGCTCACAAATACTACAGTACACATAAAGTGTATAAAATCCCTGTTTCACATCGGCTTTATGTTCAGCTGTGCACGTTTCAGTATACCATTGATCTGGGATAAATCCTAAAATCTCAGCTAATCCAGTGGAGAATGACACTTCAAAGCCGTAATTTAGAAATAGAAAAACACGTCGTCTAATTTTATCATACTTTATCTGAATAGCTTCTTTAAGGTCATCTTTCATAGAATTAGTTGCTTCTTTATTGACTGCCTGACATATCTCTTGTATGGATCTGTAGTAACCATAAGGAATATTGATTGTGTCAAGAACAATATCATTCAGTGGTTGTTGTCGATACTGAATAGAATAGTCCATTCCATGTCTCATGGTTGTCCATGTATGTGGATATTGAATTTCAGCTAATGCCACTTCATATTTTCCGTTCAGATAGATGGTTCGAGGCATACGAATTTGATAATTCGAAGTCTTGTTGTTGGGATAATAGTTCATACTAGCATTGCTGGGTAAAGTAATGTAAAAACTTGTTGACTCCATGACAGCTAAATCGTTTATGTGATGTAGATAGACTAGATGTGTATATACATTACTTCATGTTTGACACTCTTCATCTTCACTTTCTACATTGTTGTCTACATTGTTGTCTACATTGTCGTCTAAATTGCTATCTACATGATCTACATTGGTATCTACTACTTCTCCCTGAAAACAAGCACTAACACACCTAATTTTTACAGGAATAGTATTTTTATTTCCATTTTCTTTACAACAACAACACCATAACTCTTTAATCCATGTTAAAAAGTTTCCCATCCTTCTGGAAACAATCTTTGTTGACGTTGTTGTATCTCTTTTGTAATATCTTCACGAGTTGTCTTTTTACCAAAAACAGTTTTTGGAATATTAGCATCTACAATTTCCTCAATAAACTGCTTCCAACCATGCGGTGGTTCTCGTCGTTCTTTTCTTCTTGTAGCAACCAATGCTTCTTTCAACAAATCAATAATGTTGGAATTTGTAATGACAGTACCCGTTTTTAAAACAAGTTCATTTTTATCTGTCCATCTCGTACCATACTTCTTAAGTTCTGCTAGAAGTTGTGTTAGTTTTACATGATAAATAGGTAGAAAATGGCTTAGAAACTGTTGGGACTTTTCTGATTTTTCTGCTTTGGATGATGTAACAGACTTTTGTCGCTGTTGTTGCGACTGAATTGTTCGTAAATGACGGCCAAGAACTTGAGACATTTCTATTGCCTTTTCACGAGTTCGTTTCCCACGTAAAAGTTTATTCACTTTCGTTTTGATTTCACTATTTTTTCCCTTCTTTTCTAACAACATTTTATATTCATATTCAGGAATGAGGACCATTTTCATAGTATGTTTCATTTTAACAGCAACTGAGCTAACAATGGTAATGCAAATTTAGCAATAGCTCCAATGAATCCTCCTTTCTGATTAACCAACTTCTTTTTTCTTTGAAGTGATATCTTCTTATCTGCCAGTGTGCGTAGGGTATGACGTTCACGCTTGAATACCTTATACCTTTTTGAGCTTAAGGGTAAATGTCCTCGCAATATATTCAAACAAATTTCAAACAAGCTAGCTAATTCTTCCTTAGTAGCTTGTTGTAGCAAGGATTTACGTCGTTTAGGCCCGCTGCGTGCGAGCAAGTGAAGAAATGGTTGATTCGCTTGAATACGTTTAGACATCTTGGCTGCGAATGGTCAAGTGACTTGGTTCTTGTTCATACGCCACCTTATCAACATATACGTAATGTGTATCTTTTGGTAAAATGCCTGTACGAATACGTAGTTGATCATTTGTCTTCGGCTTCAAATCAATGAATAAATAGCCATGAGGTTTGCTCGTAGCATCTTGATAGGCTTCTATGAGAAATTGAGATTTTCCAGGATACATTTGTCGCGCTAATGTACTTATTTGTTGACTGTCTCTAGGATTTTTAAACAGAATGATGTAATGCGTATTCAAACTAATATTTCGCATTTCTCTACCATGATGAAACAAATTATGTACAATAAACATAATGCTAAGATTTTGATGACTGCTACCAACACTAAAGAGACGTGTCATACGCTCATCACTATGACATTTAGTCATTAAGTCATCAATGATGAGTAAGTTTGGCTTTTTCGGGTTAAAACGCTCTTCAATGTCATCTTGAATGCCTTGGTAAAATTCCACACCTTTCATTCCCTTGTACAAAGGCTGATCTGCAGCATAGAGCCATAAAATGGTTTTTGGAGAGGGTTTAATTAACTTTTGTTCTAGAATTTCTCTAACTAGAGAAGTTTTACCACTGCCTGTAGGTCCAGAGACCAAACATGTGAATGGATGCTTCATTTTCGAATATCTGTTTCTTTCACCCAACTGTTAAACTTCTTTGGCCAACCTAACCACTTCACAAATAATTCTTTAACACCTCGTCTTTTTCGTGTTTTCAAAACCTTTTCAATTCTGTAGACTGATTCAATATCTTTTGTCACTTTCTGTAGTTCTTCTTCATAGAAATGTCCATCAATATCTTCATCCAAAAAGTCTTTCACACGATACAAGTGTACTCCTTGCTTCTTACAACGATGTGTGATAATGAAGACTTCTTGCGTCCACTTTATATGATAATCTCGTTGAAATACATATTTTATGTGAGAAATGCGAACCTGATCACCAATTTTAAATTTGTAGGGTTTTTTCTTCTTCGGTTTTAATTTCAATTTGTCTACATACATATATTTCCACACTTTCGATTCAATGTCTTTACGAATGTCTGCAGGAGCATACTTATTAGGGAGGGAGCCATGTGGTCTATGGTTGTAATTATACACTAAGTCTGGAAGAATGTCCATATATCGGTACGTTTGATTATGTAGGAAATATCGATACATCATTCCCTTTAGAGTACGAATGACTCTCTCAGCATAGTTGGCTTTGGTTTCATTCTTTGTCGTATAGGCATGTATTCCCTCCTTCTTCATAAAAGCTTTTACCCATCTGTTTTTAAATTCAGTTCCCTTATCCGACCTTAGAGTTCGTGGTCTTCGTTGTGTTTCATGAAAAATCTTTTGAAATGCTTCTATGACGCTGGTATGTGATTTGTTAGGTATTGGCTGCACCCATAAATATTTGGAAAACACATCAATGACAACCAACAAAAAACGGGTGTCATCATTATAGGAAGCTATGTTTCCCATGTCAGCTAAATCAATATCCCACATGTCATCAATTCCACGTGTAATGACACGTTGCCTTTTAAACCTGTATTTTACAGGTTGTAGTAAACTGAAGGCATCTTGATCCTGTAGCCATTTCTTCACTTGTGAATGAGTGACTGGTTGATCATGTTTTCTTAATATGTGATAAAGTTTGTATGGACCAGCAAATGCCCCGGGTTGACCAGGTTTAAAATAAATATTGGTTAGGTAGTCTTTCCACGTCGACATGTTAACACTAAATGATTAACACTTGTTAACATATCTTACATTTTATTTTATCAACACATCTTGCATTTTATCAACATATCTTACAAATCAAGTATTGATACAATGGTGTGAATAATTGGAGTCCATTGATCTTCAATGAACATTAACCAACTACTTAATTCATCAAATGTGATAGCATCTACACCATATTTTTCACAACGTTGATTTGCATTATCTAACACTTTATCTAAATGAATGTAATATTTAGCTTCATTCCAATATGTATAGACACATGCAGAATGACAAGTATGTTCTGAACACTCTTCATTTTGACAAGCAGGACATACTAAACATGCAAACTTTTTTACAGCTAATAACATTTCTTCACAATATGTCTTTTGCACAATATATTGTCTCAATGTAATGTCTGTCATTATACTGCAATGTAGATTAACCACTCTCTCACTTCATAAAACAGTCTTGGATCAAATCGAGCGAAGTGATATGCTGCTTCCACATCAAACTCCTCAGCTCCGTCAATGTTTGAAAGCACACACTCTTTGATGAAATCCTCACGTAATTTCGGTACGTTCAGCGTGGAATGAGCAAGTTCCCAATAGATGTCAAAGTGTTCCAGTTGTTGTTGAATAGATCCAAAACGCGCCAGTTCACTTATCATGTAGTCCACATACGTCTCCTTGAAAAACGTTTCTACATCCATCTTTCACATATCCATATGACACGTCTACACACTTTGACGACTGGCAAGCAAATGACTTGTAGTCTTACTCGGCAGATACTGTTAGTGAGCCGCACTTGTTGCAGAAGTTGTCAGGTTCACACAACTTGCAATTGTACTTGTGGCAGTGACAATCATAATCCTCAGCATATCCGTAAGCACCACAATATTCACAGGTAAGTCCAAGTTGATTTTGCACATCCATATTCTCCAATCGAACTTCAGACAGTCTTTTCTTGGAAAGCTTTGACACTTTCATTCGATTGTCCTTTTGCAGCTTAACAGGAGTTTTCTTCCCATGACATTCCGTACATGGCAGTAAGGTTGAGGTTATGCTATGGATTTCCTGAAGCAATGTCCCCCATTCACCATCATTCATGTTGATGTAACGCGTATATTCTTTCCCTTCAAACAGTGATGTTTGCACAAAACTCACATAGCGCATATCCAAGTATGAAATGACTTCAAGCCACTTCGTTTGCGTTAAGTACAGTTTGAAGCCAATGTTGCGTAATCTTGTCAAGTTCTGACACACAATCTTCCACAAGGATGGTGATAAAGCAAGCCATCTCTCTCCACGTTTGATTCGAAGAAATAGCCCAAATTCTCCATGCTCCACAGTAATGGTTAAGTTTGCACTAATTTTAAAGCTGCTTGTCTTCTCCATGGCTGCGCGTTGAATGATGACTTCACTTCACCCTTCTCCTTTTATGCCATTAGAAATTGCAGAGTCAGCTTTTTTATAGTTCTTCAAACATTTTACAAAGCTTTGAATTCACTTCAACTCGTTCATTGTTGAATCGAACAAGTTCTGATGCATTCGTCGTCAATGGAACGCCATCATCATAATGTAAAATAATTCTAGCAGCTACAGCTAGCATGAGTTCAGCTGCCCAAGTTTTATTCGCGCGGATAAATGCTGAATCAATGTCGTAAGTTGATGGTAAAAGTAGTTCTTCACATTCCTGTAGAAATGAGTGGATGAATTCATCTCTTGGAATTATCTTTCCAACAGCTTCCCAATGCTTATGCAAATTCTTCACTTGTAAAATCCAATTAGATTCAAAAGCAGGAAGCTTTGAAAACACATAGTCAACATAGTTCACTTTGAAGACGTCATCCATGGTCTCTACACATCGGTGAAGAAGTAATGTTGACATTGTTAATAATCAGGTGAAAGCGGAGAGCGATGTGTTCTGACGATACCTGAAAGCATTAAGACTTAACGTAGGGAAAATCCCATTCCTTCTCAAATTTATTGATCGTTCCCACACTCTGAAATTATCGATCGGTTTTCCCTCACACTCTGTACGAGTGCACTCTGAAATTATCGATCGGTTTTCCCCCCACACTCTGTACGAGTGCACTCTTAAATTTCTCAGTCGGTTTTCCCTCCACACTCTGTACACATGTACATATGCTGTATGTGTGTGTGTGTGTGGTTACTGTAATGGGAAACCATTGAAATATGACTAATTAAATGTTATCATAATAATAATAATATCATAAAAAAAAAAAAAAAAAAGTGGGGGGGGGGGGGGTCAGTCCTGACTGCCGCCTAGGGGGGGGTCCCCATGCTATATGATTCTTGACCAGGGGGGGTCCCCATGCTATATGATTCTTGACCAGGGGGGGGTCCCCATGCTATATGATTCTTGACCAGGAGGGGGGGGGGGGTCCCCATGGTATTTGATTCTCTACCAGGGGGGGGGGTCGGTCAGTATGACGTCACAAAGTGCGGTGATTCTCTCGTTTTCACCCTACTCTTTTCGCAACGTTGATTTGGTGTCGGATAGTCAATGCCGATCCAACCTCGGAAGGTGGTCGTTGTATCGATTTCTATGAACAACCAAAATCCGATATTGATGAGATGATGCAGTATTTATTGGGATCTTAATGCTTGCCATTTCAAGATGTAAACTGATGAAACTGTGTGTGAGTGCATATAGATAACCTTTCAGGCAGATTGTATTGATGTGACCTCGATAGGTCTTTCAAGGTCACTATTTTTTTAATTTTCCCTTTCCAAACTGATTTGTATTTCTGAACACGCTTTTGCTAAAGTCTATGAAAGTTTTTTTTTTTTTGGTAAAACAGTTGGCATTTATATAAACACCCTCTCACGATGGTTTATTTTGATAACATAGGAGGAGTCAATACCAGATGTTAAACTTCAAATTCTAACACTGTAGTTTATTGTTATTGCTATTATAAAAACCAGCATGTTGTCGAGTTAATTTGACATTTCATCGATTTCCCCGGGGCATGCGTGTTCCTACGGACACATTTCTAGTTTGTTCACATGTAGGTCAGATTTATTGTTAATTCATATTGGGTGAGATTTATTGGTAAGACATTCAGAAATGGCATTGATTTTAACCAAAAGCAGCTTTGCAATTTTTTAATTTCATGGTTAAAGTGTGAATTAAAAAATGTGTGATTGGGGGTGCCTGGAAGCCTGAACATATGATTTTAGCTAGCCCAGATGAGGCAGAAGGGGGTAAGGGGAGGGGGCTGTATAGAGGCAAAACAGACTGTCAGGCGTGTGAAGTGGCTCATAATGTAAAGCTTTGATAGGAGGAAAAGAGTCGTTCGACAAAATTTAGGTTAAGGACTCTTTTCCTCTCAACGAACAAAGCAAAGAAAAAGGAGACATGCCACCTCTATCTTACCCAAACATACAACCTCACTAAAACATCCCACCTCACCCAGACACATAAACTCACCGAAAAATACATTTCCCCCAAAAACTACTCACTTATCCAAACATACCACCTCAACCAAACAAACCACTTCACCAAAACTTTTTTTATTTTCACTAAATATTTCTGTGAGGGTTGTTCTTACCGATAAATATTTCTGGTGGTAAAATCTTTTCTTCGCTGTGTAGAAAACCAAACATGAAATATAGGTTGTAAACTACTATAAATAATATTTTTATTTTATCCATAACTGAAAACTTGAGGCAGTCGCCACTTGTAATTCCTTAATTTGATTACTTCTACCATAGCCGAAGACGTACGACGCATATTTATTTGAAAGTGTCTTAAGGCCAGGATGAAATTTAGTTCTGTTACCCATCCAGATTTGAACAAATTACCTTCGCTCTTACCTTGAACTATATTACAATTAATTTACACCATGCGATAAACTACAATATTTGGCAATAACCCTTCTCGCTCATATTCCCCATTTGTCCAAAATTCGACTGTATTATCATGTTATCGTGTCATAGACTGTAATTGAACTGGTTGTTCCCTAGGCTGTGTGCAAAAACTGGAAGAAACTTTATTTCCGTAATGGTAATTTTATAATCCTCTTGGGACTTATCACTCGTTTCCTAAGCAGAAGCAGTGATAATTATTGCGGCAAACTACTACCCTCATTTGGTTTTGAAAAATATGTCCAGTGTCCGGAATAGTTGTCCAAAATATCGAAATTCGTATTATATAGAAATCAGTGGGAAATTAAGAGGATTTGAAATACTGTCTGAATGAGGAACTGGTCCGCATTATACCGGTTTGCCCGAAGGCAGGTTTCACTGTACTTGTATTAACCATAAAGTATTTAATCAAAACTCTCACTCTCAGACCCTCGCTAAATTATAAAAAAATTGCAATATAAGAACTCGGCAGAAAAATAAACAATGCCACAGGGGATGCCTTTCAAATATCAATATACTCTTTCAGGGAAGACAAATTTAAGGAACATCCCATGTTTGGGGAACAATAACAAACCCGCAAATGGATGCAGTCGGCAGCAGCATGCAAGACCTCATAACTGTTGCGGGTACGCTAACAACCGTGGAAAAATAACTTATTTTTCGCATGTGAAACTATATCACGACAAAATTTGGCGACAGACCAGTATCGTGACACTTTCAGCTATAAGGTATCTCTTGATATGTTTCGATTAATATCATCGTTCCTAGTTTTTTTTGTTGCGCATGCGATTCTGGTAGGAAAATGCGAGCGCCCTCTGGGAGCAGGATCAAGAGCAGGATCAAGTTTATCTTGAGAAGGGCCAATTTTGGCGTTTTTCACATTTCCTTCTCATTTCTGAAATCCAAGTTTTGGGCATCAGGCAGATTGGCGTGATTTGTAGAACCATTTTTTCACTCTATTTTGTAGAATCATCCAGATTGACTGTTTTTTAAAGCGATTTTAGTGACCCGACCAAGGGATGAGAAACAGAATTATTTTGCTGACCCTGGAGTCGTAAATGCTTGTGTCAACTCTGTGCAAAAAAAACAATATCCTGCAGATTTAACTGTTGATTTAATAGCTGGCTTATCAGTTGATGTATTTCAGAAAATCACTTCAACACATCAAAATCTGACGTGAACAACTGTATCTGAACACGAGTATTGTCAATAAGTACTTATCTCCCCTCTCCGGTGTATAAAGGCATACCCCCATCACCGCTACACCTATCCGCATGCGCGGTGACACCGTAGCGGTGTCAACGCTACAATGTACCTGCATCCCGCCACACTGCCAGCGTTAATCTTGTTAAGTTGCTCGTGTCCCCGATACATTGTACTTGCATCACCGCCACATTGTTCCCGCATCGCATTGTGCCTGCATCCTCGCTACTTTGTGCCTGCATCGTCCCTACATTGTGTCCGCTATATTAGCGCTACTCTGCACTTGAATGCCCGCTACATTGTTCCCGCATTCCCGCTACATGTTGCCTGCCTCTCTATCACGCCGTGCCCGCATCAGCACCATATTAGACTGGCATCTCCCCACTATATGTCTCCACACTCCCGCTATATTGTGCCCGTATCACCGCTACATCGTGTCTGCATCTCTTCTTCATTCTTCCCGTATTACACTTCGGTTATTTGACATTTATGTAACTCATCAAATCATACATAATCGTCAAAGATGTGACCACATGATTCTTGTTTATGCGGTAACAATACCCAAATCTGAACATAATGTGATAAAACATGTGTTAATATGTTGACGATATTGTTATCCTAAAACAGCTGATAACTCAATCATGTGACCACCATATGTTTGTTTTACAGTGATTTTTAATGATTATGGCTTTCGCTTTTCCAGTCTTATGTTTTACCACCTACCAAGGTGACCCAGTAGATGTTCTCTGGGGCAACGTATTGCCACTTACATAGTGGTCTTTGCTGGGTCTTTCTGTTAAAAGAAATAGTCTACAAACACAAATAACAACCTCCACTACATGAGGTTCTATTGCAAAAAAAAAAAAGAAATGTCGACCCACTCCATTACACCAACCTATCGTGCGCAGCGGTTCGGGAAGTATCCCCCCCCCCTCCGTTCCCCAGTCCCAAGCCAGCAGTGCTAAATACCATCACGACTATCTAATTCAGTTGCCTTTGATTCTAAATAAGGTAACTCATCGTGAAAACAGAGGGATTTTCGAGTAAAGTAAAATTCAAAGTGGAGGCACTGAAGACCCGTTGGTGGTTCTGAGGATCCATTGATGATACTGAGGTTACAGGGGGCGTGGGGGGGGGGCGATAACACCCCCATCAAACCGTCACCCAGTGGTGAGCTGCCAATCCAACTATAATCGCGGGACATCCTTTGGTCTGCCCCTTGGAATATCTGTTCTTTGATCAAATTCAGCTAGATACGGGGCAAAAGATCAGGCATGTCGCGTTTTTTGTCACACAGATGGTAAATGTGAATAAGAGATCATGCCTAAAAATTAGTCGGTATACTAAACGTATCTCTAGTTTCAATGAATCAAGAAGGTTGGGCAAAAAAAAAACAAACAAACAAACAAAAAAGAATAAACAACGAAGCAGCATCTCGTGTGACTGATTGCTGTGATCACAACGTACATAGTACAATTTTTCGGATTACCACTAACACCGTCGGAAAAAAATTATGCCTGGTGTACATAGCATAATGCTTTGTTCCTGTCTCCGTCTAAAACACCACAAACAAATAATATGTTCGATTCGTTCCTGTTCGAAGGCATAGGTCCGGATAACCTTTGGCGTGAACGCGGTTAACTAACAGTTAATCTTGATATCGATGAATCTGTATTAACACACAAAACGGATGGATATAAAAGTAGTCTCAGTGTTGCAATAAACAGTGCTACTTTCACGGAATACTGAGTCGGTTGCCGAAGCAAAACAAGAAAAGTGGAGCAGATGTTTGGAGTGTGCGTGCACCTGCATTAAGGACTGAAATAAGCCGACCACTTGTTAAGATTGGTTACGTTGTACAGGCGTCGAGGTCACCACCAAACAGCAACCTCATCACTGAATCACGGTTTTTGTTCAGTTATCACTGAACAAAAATGGAAGATAAGGCAGCTAGCTTCGAAAACTGACCAAATGGTAAGAACCCAAAAGCGCGGATTTGCAACGTAAAAGTGCGGATAAAACGGACGTAAAAATGCAGAGAAAAAAGACGTAAATGCGCGGATCTTTTTATATAGCACAAGCGAGGAAAATCACAGGGTTACATGCAACTGGTAAAAACCAACAGTTGTCAACACAAATTACACAGCTTTTTAACTCCACTGTTAGTGTCCATCTACAGGTGAAATTACAGAATTACAAACAAGTTATACCATCTACAAAACTGTAAATATTTAAATTCTTGAATTGTATCAATTGACTCAAATTACTGCTTCAACATTTGCAAAGTGACAGCTCGAAATTTATGTCCGATACTTCTAACAAAGTCTTTGTGAGTAATTTCGTGATTTGTCATCTTCGCATGTTGTCTCTGGAGAAAATGAAGTTTTCCTTGCTCTTTTTTGGTTGCTGGTTTTGGCGTAACCACGCTTCTAATGGTGAGGTAACTCGTGGTTTGTATACCGCGAGCGACTTGCAGAAATGTGAAAATCGACGGGTTGTGTGAATAACCGACGGGTTGTTTGGATTATAATTTCAACAAACGGGACAGATGATGCTCAGCACAGCGTGTCTGCACGGCGCCGTTTAAACATAGTTTTATGAACACAACTGTGTTAACGAATTTTCCTGTTGTATCAGAAAATCACCCATTTTACCAGGTTGAGGAATCCGCGCATTTGACTTTATTTCCGCACTTTTACGTCCTAGCCGACCAAATGAGGACGTAAGATATGGCAATTCCGGAAAGTGCAAGCCCCCCCCCCAATCCCCATACTTTGCAAAACCAAAGTCACACATATGGCCACGGGCCACAGTAAATTTACCATTGACTTTCTGTTTAGCGGCCGGTATTCTGGCTCCTACCATATATCTTGTTGAGCCGGACCAAGGATTTATCCCGTGGAACGACTAAAAATAAGACTTACAGCTTCTCCAAATACCAAAATTAAAAGATTTTCAAACGGAAGTTGAAACTTATATTTCGAAAACTAGAAACATGTGGCGAATAGAATTTAATTGAAATCATAATGTAATCACATTTCCATCCTTTTGCACATTTTTTAAGTGTCTCATCCCATAAAACTGACATGCGCAACAAAATTTCGATAGTCCTATGTTTTCAAGTACATTTCCTGTTCATGGGCAACCATTTAACTGTGGTTAAGTTCCATGTCCTGCTTTAACGGATGATCGGAGGGCGGGGCACTTGAGCACACACGTTACGATTGTCGCTGTCCGGATGATGAACCGAGATCTATTGTCCCAACGTCTATACAATGCTGAGAGAAAGACCGTGTTTTAAATCAACACATAACAAAGTAAAATTCTTTCTTTGCGAACTGGCTTTATTTATTTATTTATTTACTTTTATGAAGTTTTTTTTTGTGTGTGAAAATGTAAAACCCTTATCATTGCGCGTTTCCAATAATTACACGTGGGGATTCTCATGAGTACGCCTTTTTTTGGTTTTTTCCCCTTTATTCTCTTTATTAATATGCAATATACAATACATAATCAAACTTGCATACCTTAATTACATACAAGCATATCATAACACTAAGTTTAAATTACCGCTGATTTTGTCCATTTAGAAAGTTTTTTTAAATGAATAGTAAAAAAAAGCCGAATTGAATACAAAACCCTCTCCCCTGCCCTTTATGTTTCCAGGCTCTCACCAGCACCTATAACATCTCTCAGAAATACTGCTGAATAAAACGTTCACTTTTATGGCATAGTGATGCATAATTTCCCCATTTTTTATTGAAATTTTTCACCGAAAGCGATTGCTTATCAACATGTATTCTTTTGTATATTTCATTCATGATGACGAAGGGCGACACAAATTTGTTGTATCCTCGCATTATGCAAATGTAGTTTTTTTATTACCATAAGCATTAGATTCATGGCTGAATTCTCGACACCAAAGATAAATTCCATAGGTGATATTACAATATTTTCTGTAGGGTTTATTGTATTAAAAATTTCTCGAATCCACTCTTTCGTTGTGGGACAGTCAAGTAATGCATGTATTAATGTATCTCTTGTTAAATTGCACAAATGACATGTATCGTATTCCTTTATTTTCCACTTTACCAAATTTGAGCCACAATTGATTACATTGTGTATAATTTTAGTGATGAACACGCCTTTTTGCATAGTTTTGCCGTTCTCCATTTCAGCTGTTTCCCCGGTATGATTAAAGTGTCACTAATGTTGCGTTGCATTTATGTTCAACAATAAATGAAAAAGGCAAGTTGTAAATAGATTATTATTTCTTAAAGTTAAATATACGAAGCATCCAGTTCTTTTGTCCACTTTCAAGTTCTCCACCCCGGGTCTGAGTAGTTCTTGAAATGAATTTGGGCTTTCTACCCGATTCAATATCCGTTAGTTTGTTATTGACACTGGCAACCAAACACGGACAACATTCAAACTCCTCAAATGGCCGAGTTTCGTCACAGTATTTACTTAAAGCGATACATCTCACGCAGAGGACTACTGCACACGCTATGAAGACGATTATTGGGATGAATACCACATAATAAACTTCATAAACGCAAACAAAAATAAGTCCGATAATTGAAATAATCAGGCCCAGTGCTACAAAAACAATGCCTGTTACTGCATTTGGTACAGTATCTCCTTCCATTCGCTGACTGCATTTAAACCGAAGCAGTTCATTGCCAGAATTGTCATCTTCATTTTCCATACTTTAGCCAATGATAACAGTGTTTAACTATATCATTTTTGTAAATTTCGCTCTCTTTTTTTTTCTTAAGAAATTTTTTTCTTGAAGCAACACATTGTGTTCTACTACTATTCACAAGCAGCGACGACAAGGGCTGAATTGATTGTGAAGATTCCAATACGCAGTCTGCAATGTATGTTCTTCTTTTCCATAATTATTGACGGTTAGGTAATATTTAGCCGGATAAAGAGTCATTTCAACAAAAGCCGTCATATATCATAGCCAGATACCCCTCAAAATGCTTTGTATCGTGTTTAATACATTAACCACACTGAATGAATCCATGATTATTTTCACGTTGCCTGACAGACCTAAAAAATCATATCTGTTGGTAAAATGCGTGTAGTTATTCAGCTTTCATTCACCAGCCTTAACGGGGACGAAAAAGTTTTCAAGTTAAAGCTAAAAAAAAAAAAGAAATTCTTTCAGTTATTGTTGAGAAAGATATTGTCGGATAGCAACAAATACAGCATGGAGATGGAAATGCAGGCAGACGGTACAAACACTGTGACTATAAGCATGGATAGTGTGAATAACCTTCCTAACATTATCACAGCTATAATAGCACTGGCAATATTCTTTCTGGGGTCAATTGCTGCTCTGATATACATTGTGACTAGCGTTACCAATCTTATCTTTTTGCTTGTCATACCATTGCTGTCGGCTTTGATTTTATTAATCTTCCTCGGCAATCGTATCGCTGTGCTGTGGGTTTTTTGTGTGAAGAAGAAGCTGTGCTGCAGTGTCAATGCACTCTGTTGTTCACGCCGGAAGAGGGTGGTGGCACCCACAGATTACGGTCTCAGCATCCACACTCAGACAATGGACCACAAGAATCTACAGACTGATGACGATGACAAGTATGGCGGTGCAAAGATCAATGAGAGCGATCTTAGTTATCCATAGTAGCGTGGAACTATACTCATAATCCAGGACCGAGACTGAAAGATTTGCCCACCCTAATTTTATTGCGGGGATTATATTTTTGTGACATAGGATTTCATTTACTGGAAAAAGTCTAAATCAGTAAAAGATCAAGCACATGTTAATTAAGCTTTTATAACTATTTGTAGTTATTTCTCATTAAGAATATTTAAAGCTGAAGCAGAAAGTTTACAGTGAACAGAGAGGGTTTTATTTGTTGGTCACTAAATTTATGAACTCTTTAGTTCACAGCTTTATGCGATGATCTCCCACTTGTCAGTTCGCACGCCCATGGCTTGGAGGTCACGCTTGCACACGTCCTTGAAGCAGAGCTTGGGCCGGTATTCGCACGCCCATGGGCTTGGAGGTCACGATTGCACACGTCCTTGAAGCGGAGCTTGGGCCTGTGTCCTAGGATATTTGGCCCACGTATATCTTACCCCCCCCCCCCCCGGGCAAGATATCCTAGGATATCTTGCCCCCCCTTTATGATATCTTGACCCCCTGGGGGCAAGATATACTAGGATATCTTAGCCCCTCTTCATATGAAAGCTTCACTTGAAAGAAATGTCAGTTAGTGTTTCATGTTTCATTTGTGAGTGTGATCAATTAATCAATAGTCTTTAGGAATGAGTAGCTTTTTTTATTGCATTTGACCTCATCTTCGAATCCACATCAATTCTAAACAGCGTGCATCTTGATTGCAATTCTGTCGTTGACATACACCACGTCAATAGTTGAAAGAAATGTGAATTACTGTTTCATGTTTAATTTATATATGTGTGATCAACCAAGCAATAGTCTTTCAAGAATGAATAGCGTTTTTAATTGCATTTGACCTCATCCTTGAATCCACATCCAATCGAAACAGCGTTTATCTTGATTACAATTTTGTCGAATACATACACCATGTGAACAGTTTCGGTATCATGTATGGGGTTGTTCTCCCTTTTGATTCAAAGGCAATAATATGATGCGACGGGGTTCGAAACACTATTCGATTTTGCGGCACATATCTCCGAACCTACTCCGACTATCAACCATATAAGATGGCCCGATTTCGTGATTTTTGTACGATCCTTGACACATTTAGTGTAAAGTTTAGTGTAATGAGAAATAAAATATATAAATAGGCATTCTTTTTGTTTTTCTATTATCTGGGGGGCCAAGATATACTACGATAACTTGGCTTCCAAAGGGGGCCAAGATATCCTAAAGGGGGCCAAGATATCCTAGGATATCTTGTCCGTGGGGGCCAAGATATCCGGGGGGGGGGGGGGCCAAGATATCCTGTTACACAGGCCAGTTCGTTTCGCATCGGCATTCTCCCCATACAGCAGGTCTTTTGAATCCTGCTGTCTTGCATACGGCGAACATGGCCGAGCCAGCGTAGACGGCGCTGCGTTATAAGCCCAGATAGAGTTGGACGGTTAGCTGGTTTAAGAACTCCTTGGTTAGAGATTTTGTCTTTCCAACTGATGCCAAACAGGCGGCGCATGCAGCGAGATGGAAACTATTTAGTATCTGTTCCAGGAGGTGTAACTGGCCCATGTTTCGCTGCCGTATAGAAGCGAACTGAGAATGCATGCCTGGTAGATGGGTCACCTTTGTCTTGGTTGTGAGTTTGTAGCTGCCTTGCCGATTCTGACAAAACAAGGCTATTTTGGAAGATAAGAAGTTTGTGTATCCGGCTGTGTTACCATTAGAAAAAGAGAATTTGATTGTCACTTCTCTCTAGTGGGGTGCCTGTGTCGCCTGTAAAATGGGTGAATTCATGGAACAGTACATGAACGACGAGTGCAGTCTGGGGTCGAGGCTTCGAACCTAACAGCCTTTTGTCTATGGAAAAGCGTCTGCACAGACAAATGCAAGAATCTTCAGAGGGCTCTGTCACATAGAGTAGACAAGCATAAGCACAAGACGATGCGTAAGCACATCTGTATCTGGTACCATTACATGCTCACAGGAGCAGTCACCTGCTCTGCCTGTGTCCTTACCCATGGATATTTCGACCCCACTTCAGCATGCTCGTTCCCCCTCCACCAATTTCAAAGCTCGAGAGAGAGAGAGAGAGAGAGAGAGAGAGAGAGAGAGAGAGAGAGAGAGAGAGAGAGAGAGAGAGAAGAAGAAGAAGAAGAAGAGGCCACCAGGCTTGCCCCCTCTGGGCAAGTCTCTTGCGCACCACACAGACGTCAGGTTAACATCGCATAAATCACTCCTATCCCGTACAAATTCCTGTTTTGTCACGCCTAAAATAAAGCGTTGAATAGCCATGAAAAACATAGCTAAAGTCGGACTTTTAGGAATAAGTTTGGTCCTGTAACGTTCAGAATGCCGATTTATATAAAATAATAAATAGATTAAATAATTGCAACTACTGATGTTACTGGCATAAAAATAAAACATTCGCGAATGGGTGCTTAACGATCGGCGATTCCCGCATTTACAAAAATGGTAAGAACAGTGTGAAAATCATTGTATCAACGACGTCACATGTAGGAGGCCATGCATGGAATAGAAGTTTGATGCATAAATGTCTCGGAACGGGCCTTGTGGTACCATAGATAGCAGTAAAGCAAGATGTGAACTATATTGTGTCCTTTTACTCTATTTTTCTGTTGTATGTGTTCCTTTTTATGACATTGTCCAGATATGTTTGTTTGACAGTAAAACTTGTATGCATCATTTTTTTAAATTTGCAAAATATTCTACATTAAGCGTTGACCTATGTAAGGAATGCCATTTTAACATTTAATACTCATTAAAGATATCAGTAAATCAATGTAGATCTCATTAATTTATATTTTGCTATCAAGAATTGCATTTTATATGGCAAAAATGTAGTTTCAGATCAAAAAATCAATTTTATACATTTAAAAATCTTAACTGAGGCGAATTTTTATGTAACATTCAACGAATCGTCAATTAAATTTTGGTGATGAAAAATTATATAATTGATATCAGTCAAAGCAGCACAGTTTTTAAGCCCACGAACTGCTTCTTTTCTGTGCAGTAGAAAATTAAGAGGAAGAAAAGAGAGAAGGGTCATTAATTCTTCCATTCACAGTTGTTTGCCTGTGAATTATTGATGTAAAAATAGGCTGACATTTCGACACAAAAAATTAATGTTCAAGATAAAAAATACTTTACAGATTTAAAAATATAAATAAAAAAGTATCATTCTGAAATAATTATATTTAAAAGAATTTTTTTTGTTATCAATAAAAAAAGAAAATACATTATTGAGCTCAAAATTGAGATTTGCTATGAAATATTTCATCTTTACTATCAAGAATTGAACCTCTGATATCTAAAAATCAAGTTTAGAGATCATTTTTGACATTGCTAAATATTTGTTGATATTTCTAAATAATTATTAATACAAAGAATTATTTTTTGAGATCCAGATTACACTTAGAGAAATCAAGTGTAATTACAGATAGCAAAATTTATTTTTGATATCAAAAAATAAATTTTGGGGATAAAAAATCAATTTTGAGAAAAAATTCTTGATATCAAAAAATCATTGATAACGAGCCCTAGGTGGACGTTTTAATCAGAAATTTATTCAAGGAATGAATTTGATGGCTAAGTTATCCTCTCCTCATGGACAGTTACCAAACTAAAATCACTAATATTGCAACACATCTGACACATGGGCGGCGAGTTTTTCCTTCAAAGATATGTTTCTATGTGCATTAAGCATTTTTGCTTTCAATAATTTTGCTTTGCATAAAATACCTCTGAGGTAGATCAATAGGCTACAGGCCCAAAGCTATATTAGGTTCTAATTATAAAAGTAAATGATGCTTTCACCTTTATATTTGCAAATATTTATTCTCTATCAAAATCTTGTCATTTAAGAACTATTTATTTTGATCAGCATTGGTCTAACTGGTAAAGTTCAAGTTCAAAACTGTGGAAATCCGAATAGTTGGTTTATAAGCTAGACAAATATTCTTAAAACTGGTAATATATATTAAACAGCTTGTATAAAAATTAATTTTGAACAAAACATTAAAGAGATTGAAAGTTCTTTGCCTAGGGATGCGAATGAAGAGTGAGTTTGGGTAAAAGTAAGCTTCCATTGTTCGGATGCAGCCATGCAGTTCTGTGTTCAAAATACTTCAAATCTTGCTGAGTTGAGATTACGAAAATTAAATAAAATAAATTTAGAAAGAGTGATTTATAATACATACAAAAATGTTATGTTTTATAACAATTAACACGGTGAATTATGACAAAATTAATGTGGGGTACATTGATAATTGCCCCATGGGGAATTATGGCAAAATGAATGTGGGGTATATTGAAAACTGCCCCTGATAATACATTTAAATATATTATGTTGCATAACAATTAACAATGGTGAATTATGACAAAATTAATGTGGGGTACATTGAAAATTGCCCGGGAGGGATGGGAGGGTAATTATAAAAATTTCATCATTTGACACAAACAGCAAAAAAGGCCATGACAAACATCAAACAAAGGCTAGCTCTCCCGAGGATAAAGCGCGCCAATCAATCAGATTCTTTCCTTCCATAAATAAGTTCATGTGCACTTATGCACATAGACTGTTATTTATGTTAACAAAGAAACCATATATTGAAAAGGTGGCAAGTTTATTTATAATACATATAAAAATATTATGTTTTATGTTTTATAGCAATTAACATGATGAATTATGACTAAATTAATGTGGGGTACATTAAAAATTACCCACAGTTGAACAACGTGAAACTACCCCACATGAACAGAACGAACTCGAAAATAGCGTTGCATTGCTGAAGAATGCCACCTATCCATTTCCCTAATTTGTAACTGAATGATTGTTGTGAAGGCAGTGCACAGCGGCAGTTATACGAAATGAATAAGCTGAAATATTAGCAGAAGTGCCCGTTATAAAATAAACCGTCCGTTTGAGGATAGAGTTAAAACAGCTAGCCAAGACCGGTTTATGATCTTGAAATAGAAATAAAGGTCCTGGATGGCATCACCGTATTTGAATATAGGAATATAAGGCATGGACAGGGAAATAAGAAGAATTGTTACAGGTGATAGATAAAGAAAAACTTTGGCCTGAGGCATGCTTGATTTTTTCAAACACACATAACGAGCTCATGTAGTTTACCCGAGTGATTGAACCGAAAAGTGGCTTGTAATAATTGTAAAACATTTAGCAACATTACTGCAGCTCACGGTGAACTCGCCAACACCCATAAAGGCGTGAAACGCAAGTAAGAACATTGATTTTAATAACGCTTGTCCGAAGCTGTCTAACGAGCTCTAACAAAGCGCTCCTGACACACGAATCACGACTAATATCACATAACCTACAAAACTGATGTGCAAACGGAATAGCTGACAAGAGCGTAGGAACAGTGGCGTCGCCACTGCCTTTTAAAAAGCAATGAACGACGTATAACAACAATATATTAACGCTAACACGAAGAAAGGTAAGCTAACTGTGCAAAAGACCGTCTGTAAACGGATCGACTTAAGGGAGATATACTTTTGAACATCAGAGAGGCCGCAGTAGAGCGGAGGGCTGTAACTCTTGTGGAAGAATCACTGGTTGTTTGTCCAGTCACGGAGCAAGTTTTTTTTTTGGATTCGCCCACCTTGAAAGGAAAAAGTCTATCAGCAACGCAATTACGACGGCCTTCGACAAACTTAGCACAAATATTAATATTAATATTGAAATGTAAACAAAGAACAACTAATTTACGAGCAAGATACATAGTTGTTGGACATTTCGACGTTTACCGATTAATAATATAAACTAATGTTTTATTATCAGGGTTGAACGTTATGTACTTATTTTGTAAAATATTGCAAAATAAATGCACCAAAATTACAATTGGCATAAACTCAAGAACAACTATGTTGTAACTTTTAAAATTAACTGGCCATGCCCCTGAAAACCAACGTGTACGCATAAATCTCCCGAATCTCACAAATTGGGCCGCAGGTGTAAATAAGTCTAATGTGTCGGCGACCACCCATTTCTGTGTCACTGGCAAACTGTAACAGTTAAAGTGTGTTAAAAAGTGTGTTCCAGGATGATAAATCCTGTTTGCTATGACCTGTCACACTAACACGAAACCATGGTGGCGTTTTGTGAACAGCTGGTAAACAAAATGTGATATCCCATAATCTGCGCAGCAAAGTTCGTCCAGGGATGATGCACCGGCAGCACACCTGCGTTCCTGAGGATCGCGTAGCTTTACACGTGATTTGTGTATGACATCGGATACGAGATGCAACGCCTTGTCAATCTTATCTTGTGGGATGGCAGCTGTCATTCTGACTGCTTCCACCTCAATGCCATGAATAACTATTCTCGTGGTCGGTAAGACAGTTTTAGACGGTTTTAAGGGGAGGTTTACCACACGAGATAAACGCAAAATGAACTTAAACAACGTATAGCATTATCACTATGACCTGCACCCACAAAAATGAATTCATCTAAAATATGACAGACATGGGGAAAAGAGTAAACAATTTTAATAATCCAATGTAAAGAATAACTGAAAGACTCAAACATGGTACAATTTGAACGACAACCCCGTAGGCAACATTTTATCGTAAAAATAATATCCTTTATGGAAGAATCCCAGTAAATGGTATTGGGCCGGAAGAATCGGAATTTGTCTAACAACGTCTTGAATATTACATTTTGCAGTTAAAGCTCCAGGTCCACAGGATAAAATAGGTGAAACGACATCATCAAATAAGTCATAGGTCATAGCAGCATAAGTATCAGGGATAAATGAATTAACAGACTAAGTACGAGGTAAACTTAAATCATGTATAATTCTGAAAGTATTACTGTCCTTCTTAGGAACCACGTCCAGCGGAGAAACCTGGAAAAACTCGCCCTAAAAAATTCATGGATAATTTTTTCCTATCATAAGATCTTCTTTGCTGTTCACTGATTTATGGTTAGGAATCGCCTGGGACCTGCGCAATGTAAACTAAAACTCTGTGTAAACCCATCAATTAGAAAGTCATGTCCTGGATAATTTTTCAACAAAAGTTTTTGCACATTGGTGGGCGTCGGCAAGGTATTGTAGTTTTGGTGCAATGGCGGCGTTGACAACTTGTTTTTCGCTAATGACAGTGGCTTGTATCCTATTTGACGGACAACGAGCTTTGGCATGTTGTCCCTGGCATTTGAAACAACAGTGCCGATACCAGCAGGTGGACTGATTGCATGATCCGAAAATATCAGTCTTAGAGGATCCACCAAAAGTCTTGTGAGGAAGGCTTCTGGACGCGGAGAGGAGGTACAGTTCCTGATTTATGCTGTCCCACCATGGAATGGAGAGGTTTTCCCCAGCTTTCGGAACTCCTTGTCATACTGTAGAGCAGCGGAGGGGGCCAAACGATGAAAATCCCTGGTTCACGAGTGTTCTTAGGAAAATCCACCTCGAAGTCAAATAATTCCTCCACTGAGAGTGATTCCTCCAAAGACCCCAGTTGTATGTCTGGAAACGACCCTGTGGCTTCCGACATAGCCTCTTGCACCAATTGAGAGATGACGGGTCGCAGCTGTTTAACGACATCAGAAACAATCGCGGCATGGCTGCTGTTGTAAGTTTTCGGATTTTTAGGAGGCATTCTGAAAAAAGCAAATAAACGCTGCAGAAAACACGCAAGAGGCCATATGTGGGCTGAGCCCTATACGATGGCGTGACAAAATAATGTTCAGCTCCAATTAAAAGTCTAGGTACAAGGGTACATGATGTTAGCATACACAACCAATAAGTTATAAACAACTATTAAATTTTGTGACCCGGGTTACTTATAAAGGGAGGGCGCAAAGCAGGACCGCAAAAAAGAAAAACAAAGAATGTAGCTGAACAAGTCAGAAACAAATAAACAACATAGATCAAAGACAGATGTACCACTAACACGTCAAGAAGAGCCCGAGACTAAGTTAATTAAATAAAAGAAATAGTCAGGCTCAGAATGTGAGTGATCGCCAAAAAATGGTGCACCACTAACACCTGAAGAATAAGCCCAAGACTAGATGTTGTTCAAAAGGACTAGTCAGGCTAAAAATGGTGTGAGTGATCGCACAAAAATATACAAAAAATGTCCCTGAACAAGTCAGAAGCAAATAAACAACACACATAAAGAAAGCTGCATCACTAACACGTCAAGAAGAGCTTTCGGGCTCAAAGTAGGAGTGATCGTAGAGAAATTGGTGCACCACGAACACCTGAAGAATAAACCCAAGACTAGATGTTCAAAAGGGCTAGTCAGGCTAAAAATGGTGTGAGTGATCGCACAAAAATATAAAATGTCGGTGAGGAAAAAGTGGTTAAAAGTTAAAACATATATGATAAATATAAATTAGGGGGTTTGCCGATTTTAAACAGCATTAACCAATTTAATCAGCCTTAACAAAACCAACATAATGTTTACAAGTCAACGATGAAAATAAGCAAAACCACTTACATAGTAAGAGTATCCTAAATTATTCAACATATTGCAGAATCCCAATAGAAAACAAAATAATATAAAAATTTGATCTTTTGGACCAACAGCAAAAAAGGTGATGACAAACATAAAACAAAAGCTAGCTCTCCCGTTGGTAAACCAAACAGATTACTTTCTTCATAAATAAGTCCATGTGTACTTATGCACATAGACTGTTATATTTCCTACCTTGTCGTTGTGGTTGATAGTCTAATACTGGAAGCAAGGCTTTATATACTCGTATACGAAAAACCTGACTGGAATTATGACTGATAATAAGTGGAGTGGTTTATAGTGATTAAGGAGAACAGAATTCCGGAGAAAATACCCATGGGAAAACGCCCCTGGAGAAAATCTCCAATTTTAGCAGCTTTGTAGAAGTCCCATCCCCAATAGAGAAAATCTCCCTGTATATAACAGAATCGAGACATTAACAAGAACTTCAGTCTTTGTTTGGGTCAAAGATAAGCAGGTCAGATTTGGCGTAATATTTCAATAATTCCACTAACGATTAGCAGTGGCTATAATTAGTGTTTAGCAAAACCTTATCACATTCCGGAGACCATTTAGGTAGAATAACTTGAGTCTATTTAATACATAGACTAAATATTCGTCAGAAAAGTCAAGTTTCAATGGATAGGTGTCCAGATATATACAAAAAATCTCCGGAATTTTCTCCGTAATTGTCAAATAGGGAGTTTTCTCCGCACACCAAGTGACCAATATTTGCATGCATTCTTCAAGAGACAGGTTAAGTGAGAAATGTGTGAAGTTTTATAGGAAGTTTTCTACAGTATATGCAAACTATTTTAGAATTATTGACCTGAATATAATTCCTATAACAGTATTGATAAGAAGCACAGTTTCCTTACACTGAACTTTTTTTATTCCTTACATAATGCTCTTAATGCTCTTTTTGAAAACACTATTTGAAATTGATAACCTATATTGATAACTGATATCGAAGACAAGCCACCAATGTTTTTAAAGTGAGTACAAAATAGGAAACATGTAACAGAAGAGATGCTTGTACGTGCAATAGAAAGTAAAAAAAAGGAATATGTTTTATAACGTAAAAATAGTCCTGTGTTTAGTAGAAACGGCAAATAAACACTACATGCTGGCTAATTAGTGATACGATTTGCAAGTTTTTTGCAAAGTTATCACATATACCTAATTTCTGAGACACAACAGCGCACAAATTATTAATTTAAATTGTAGTGGTCAATTCTTAAGCCAACCTTTGTTATACTGTTTGAATAACTTATGTCCTGTGCTCATAATATTCAGGTTCTTTTGTTATATCTGTTCAAATGACGAACCTCTCCAACACATCCATCATGGTTAAATTAAATCTATTTGTCTAAAGGCTGTTTTATGCTATTATACAGGACTTAGAAGAGGGTGTAAACTAAAACGAGAACCTTGCTACTTTTCTCTTTAAGTGAACGTAGCAAATGCTCAGTAGTAATCTTGAAATCTCTAAGCTTTCACTTCCTCTGCTTTCTTTTATAGGGTGACCTTTTCTGCATAGAATTTTACCATGCAAGTATTTACTTACAGTCCTAAAAATCAGTGAATAATAAAGGAAACTTGTTTGATGATGTTATGTCTGAGTAAAATTTGCTATATTCATATTCATTTATAAATTAATCTTGTGGTGAATGGTAATTTAAATAAAAAATCGTGTGATTGCATATATGAAAAATATGCATTTTGTTTTATTTGATTAAAAGCGTGACCCAAGTTTCTCTCATATATCAGCGCAAACGATGTTCTGATATGATATATAGATGAATAAAAACAGCAGAATGGGTGTGTAACTGCTTCATCTTTTGTTCTTTCAACGCATGATTGCAGTTCAGAGCAAATCCTATAAATATGTAATAGATGTTTTCAATTCTTGCATTTCCTGAATGTGCAGAAAGTACATTTTTTTGGACATCAAATCGAGCTGTGTCATTCTTTTTATGTCTTTGATGAATTGGATAGCCATAAAATTGAAATAAAAGACCCATTATGTGTCGACGGGTCTGTGCAAAGCACCTTCAATTCCCTGTAGAACGGACATTTACAAAGATAATAAGGTATAAAAGTGTCACTGACGGATAAAATGAAGATTTACGTAACATTCTTTGCTTTCATGGTCACCATGTTGCAGGAAATGTCAGGTAAGTGGCCTTTCTGTTATTATTTCAAAAATGGATAAATACGCTGAAAAATTAAGATTACTGTGAAATAAACTATACGATAAAGGAAAGAAATAGTGGTATTAATGTAAAAACACTTAAGTACTGTGCAATAAAATACATGCTTGATTGTAAAGACTAAATGCGCCTAAATTTTTTAATAACACACTCAGTAGTTAGAATAAACTGAGCAAGAAATTCGTTCTTGTATTGGTTTATTTTTATTGTCCAGTTGCTTTTGTATTTATTATATTATTTATCAAAACTTTAACGTGTTTTCCTTTGTAGGCATATTTTAAATGAATTACATAAATTCTGGCATTGAAAATTGTAAGTTATACCTTGTTTTTTTTCATATTTATTACTAAAAATACTTTTGCTGTTTTTTACAGTTTGAAAAGAAACTAAAATATAACGAATCTAGTGAAGTGGTACATCATTCTCTAAATATTCAAAGGATAACAATCCTTGTAAGGGCTATACCAAATAAATAACGCTGTTACCACGCAGAAGTAATCAAAATCACACCTTTTCCAGCAAAAAATGCTGACAACAATTTATTTGTTTCATCCTGCCACGACGCCTGTCGTGGCGCATGCACATGTTTCGGTCCACTTTCTGTTTATTTCTTAGATTTCATATTTCCTCTTCTTTATTTCTCCTCTGCTTTAAGAAAAGAGTTCAAGCATTTCCATACAAAATGGTTACACGACAATGGAAAATAGTTCAACGTCTTTCTTATCAATTGATGGCTTTTAACCTTCAGTTCTTCAATATTTTATATTTTAAGATTTAGTATCACTCTTAAAAAATAGTGGTTTCTAGAAAGCTGTTCTACTTTCTGCTATCAACATGTTTCTTGTAAAATGATGGCTCTAAATGATTAATTGTTCCATTATGAAATGTGAGTCATTCTTAATAGTCAGTGCCAGTACAAACCATGGACATCGCTTTTATTTTTATGTACTGGTTTTTATCTATAGTTCTTGGTAATAACATAATAAATACTGAGCATGTCCTCCAACAAATACACATCATGATGTCAAAATCAAACTGCCACTCAACTCAAGGAAATGAAATGTCATATACGAACCGTTCACCGTCTTTCCGACATCGTATTTCGCTGAATGATACCGGATTTTTAACGAAAATGGTTTTTGTATTCGGACCAACATTTGAACTGCTTTATCTGTTTGTATACGTTTGAAAGCAAAGAACAGTCTCGCGTCGTTTGTCTATGACTGATCAACTGTTTTAATGCGTCAGTGATGGGATGGCACATTCAGTGCTGGTTCCCACTTGTGTACCCTATATATGAATAAATGAACGGCGTGTAATAAATAATGCTAGCAGATATTATTGAAAAAATGTTGTCCCACCTTTTCTACGTTTCTGACTTCAGCATCAGTGACAACTCTAGTACAATCTATGAAGTTTTTATCTTTTGTGAGAACATCTTATGAATATACACGTGATATTAAGTTTGTTCCAAAATAATAGTCCATGACAGAAATAATTGTTTAAGATGTAACACTAAATAGCAATTGTTATATAAACAAATTTATTAATCAAATCAAATTTATTTTCTGAAAACACGAACTAAAATCAAACCAAATTTACAACAGAAATCACACTCAATGAAATTTGCAGAAAATGGAACTAGCGAAAACAAAAGCTTGTGACGAGCTTGTCTGCTACCTGTGCATGTGAATTTACATTACTTGCACTCACATTACATCACATAAATTTTATATTTTCAAACCACTGAACATGAATAAAATTCTAAATCGAAACATTTTCAGTCGGTACGAAATTAGGCTCTAGATTTAGTTATACTAATAAGCAATCGGTAAGAGAATGAACATCCCATACATCTTGCAAATAAAAGGGAATCAAATAATTTTCCATATTTTCTTAAACTGAACCATATTTTTACACCCATTATACTTTGTGGTAGAGTGTTCTTTGGCCAAATTCCTCTGAGTTGTAAACAATGAGATTTCCAAGTTATTCTAGAATAAGCATTTATAAAATCGCCCTGTTGTCTCGTTATTCTTGAATTGCTTATAATTTTGAGATAGCTTTAAAAATTAAGTTAAAGGGAATTTACTTTTGCCTTGAACATCATAAGCAACGTTTTCTGTTTAACGATATAGAAAAATTAAGTATGCGTGACTCTTGAAACAACTAAGTAGCATGTTCATATTCACTTGAATTATTTAAGATTCTTATAGCTATTGGTTGCAACATAAAAAACGTCTTTTACATTAGTTGCGTAGGGGTACTTCAAATTTAAGAAAAGTACAAATATATGGGAGAAACAAATACATATAATACAGAAAGCATGTTTTATACAACTACACTAGCTTTATGCAGGATTCCAACACACTTAGCTATTTTTTTAATTGTCGTCTACGATAACACCAAGAAACTTTGGTTCACTTACTCTTGCAAATTTTTCATTACCTAGAAATACTTCGCTAATGTTGAAGTAACATCTTGAAATTTGTCTTATTAACGTTCAACGAAAGTTTATTTAATTTAAGCCAATTCTTTAATTTTGACAATTCAGCTGTTTTCGTTTAAGACAATTCAAAAATATCATTTCCAGTATAAAATATATTTGTATCATCGGTGAATTTAAGAAGTTTTGTTGATTTAACTATATCAGTAATATACAGAATAACAATGCCAAAGACAGAGCCTTGTAGAACACCGCACTGCACAGTAAATACATTCAAAATTGCATCATAAATTTATACAAATTGTTCTCTCTCTGACAAATAGCTCTGTTGCCACTGATTTGATAAACCACGAACACCATAAAAGCCTGCTCCGTGTAACAATGATGTGTGATCAATCGTATCAAAAACCTTTTAGAGCTATGGATACGCCAATGATCCATAAATTATAATCAATTGATGAAGTTATAATTTAAAAAATTCTAATAATGTCAGAGACGTCGATCTCTCTGACCGAATTTTATACTGATTTTCCTTAAGTAAACCATATTTTTCAATAAGTTTATCAAGTCTATTTTTAAATATTGTTTTCTAAAATTTTTGAAAATTGGAGTAGAAGAAAGAATGACCTCTAATTGCTAAATTTACTTTTCTCCAGATCTGAATAAAGGAGACACTTTAACTTTTCCATTCTGCTCGGAAACACCCTGATTCAAATGATAAATAACAGATGTAATTATTTGGTTCAGCAATTGATGTAAACACTTTTTAACAATGCCCACAAAGATACCATCATAGTGATATGTGATGAGACCGGATAATGTTTTTATTACTCAAGATATTTTATGGTGCCGGTATGCAACGACATCATTGCTTTTTGTAGTTGCTTTTTAGAACTATATTTATGTTGCATTTAAGAAGGGATGAATAAAGATAATACTGCTTTTATCAGAAAGAAGAAGCTTTTATAACTTTGAACTTTGTTAAATATGTAAAGCCTGTGAAGTAACGCAGGAAGATTACGATGATAGGGATAAGGTTTTAAATATGACATTGTTTTGAGGAAATTCCTAACTATTCGGGTGACACATACTTTCACACATAGCACAGAAAAGAACGATTTACAGATTGGCGGACACACACCAGGTTAAAGAACTACCCTTTCCAGGAAAAATTACAAACAGATTTTGAAATACTGTATATATAAATGACAAGTCTTAACACATTGTGGGTGAATTGGTGTCTTGTGTAAATTCATAGATATTTTCTTATATGTTAAGCGAAGGCTGTAAGATTGGTGAAGGCATAAGAGAAACCATCTGTTACAGTCAATGAAGTTAATTTAGCTGATCTAGTTAATTAGTTATTCACATTGTCATGGAACAGAACACTATATACACAGTAACATATGCAGTGGACCTGAGATGAATCTACACCTTCACTATCGGCATTTACTAGCATCTACATCTTCATTTATATTTTTGAAATGTGCCAATCTCAAGTGTTAGGTTTTATTTTATTGTCAGATGTCGGCTGATTTATACCCAACTTTGGAGCATTTTGTAACATGACCATCAAACGTTACAGCTATCCCTTTTGAAAGTCCTGCACTTTCTTCTTTTTATCCAATTTCAATATAAAAAGAAAGTATAAGAACTCGAGCTAACATGAAACCTTTTATCGCAACCGGACAGGAAGCAACACACTGTTACGTTGCTAACAGCCATTTCTTTAGAATAACAAAGCGTATTTACATATATATATATATATATATATATATATATATATATATATATATATATATATATATATATATATATATATATATATATATATATATATATATATATATTCCTTACTTCAGGCATAAGAAGACCATGTTCTAAAAATGACATCATTCGACACAGAAAATAATACAGAACATCTAAAAAGCAATTTCTGGTATAATAGAAACTCGATTTTGTCATTTAAACGCAATTTAGAATGGTCTCTGTAAGAGTGCTTTCTTACATTTATATAATAAACTAGGAAGTCAGTTGAGAATTGATTAAAAATTTTGGTCCCCTTTATTTTTGGGTCTACTATATATATATATATATATATATATATATATATATATATATATATATATATATATATATATATATATATATATCGAAGCTGATGAAATCATGGGAAATCTATGAGGTGGCCTTTAGCACAAGATTCGGTATGAAGGAGAACGCAATAACACAGACGGCAAAAGCAAGCCACGAATGCCAATAAATAGAAACCATCACCATTGCGGGCCTATGTGGCGCAGTTTCCTTTTAACCTATGAGCTCCCGACGAGAGGCATTAATGTAAACGTTAGTTTGACGCCAGGCTTAACTAGAAAATAAACTACAGTGAAACCCCGGATATGGACACCCCTTTATTATGGACACCCCTGAATTATGGACAACATTTTTCAGTCTGTTTTAAAACGCCATAGACTCCTCTATTGTGGACACCCCTCTATTCAGAATTATTGTCACTCTTTTTATCCCGCAAGTACGGTTACACATTTAAAACAACCCCTCTATTGTGGACAGTCAAATTACTGTCCATATTTCGTGCGTCATCAACTCCTATCAGCTTATTACTCGTTTTTGCTCTATTGTTATCTTTGGGTATTGAGTACATTACATTGAACACAGTGCATGTACAGACAAGGGGGCTTATTAAAAAGATGTGTGCTTAAGAGAGAAGCTTTTAACGACTAATCCCCATTGAAATCTGCTCCGTCTTTTCAAATGCGTACAAAAGAACAGGTAATATATTGTCTTTATACTAGTTAATACACAAAACAAGGTGTCATTTTATAATAAGTGTCAAGTATGAATATGGGTGGTGTGAAAAGAAAACGGAACGAAGTTTCGCTATCTGATAAAGTTAAAATAATCAAAGCTGGTGATGGAAAAAGTGTGAGAAAAATAGCCAAAGATTTTAGTTGTAGTTGTCACACAGAACTCAAATTAACATCACCTCGAAATTAGGGACACCCCGCCATAAGTGACAAAATTATTCAGTCACCTTTTGTCCCTAATAGCGGGGTCTCACTGTATCAAAAACAATATAGAAATGAGAAAGTATTTCAATCACATTTCCACAAGCAAAATGAAATGAACGTTATTCGCACTTAATGCGTAAAATGCTCGTTAAAATGCTTATTGAGAACCTAATCTGATATTATAATTACACTGAAAATGATATCTTTGATTTTTTTCTTTTTGCAAAATTGGAATCAGAGTCACATAAACGTTGGTCAAAGTCACATCAGAGTCATATTAACGTTGTGTCGAAGTCACATCAGAACTACAGAAAATGAATCTTAAAAGTTAGGTAATTGCGACGCATTTGTAACACTTTCCAGAAACCATATCAGTAGTAGAAAACAGCTAAGTTTCTGTGGCGTCTTGAATAATTTTAAGGACAGGGACGAAATATTTTTTCAAATTTATCCCGGCAGGCCAGCGATTTTTTGATGCTTTTCAAAACTATCAGTTCGTGGCCGAACTTTTGTTTATGTTTTAAAATTTTGTCACTCGGCATTGGTTCAAAATTCTTTCTGTTTTTTGCTTAATGGTTTATATATGGCATAACAATTCTGTTATGAAGTTTTGATGTCTTTGAAGTGTTTCTTACACAGTTTTTAATAAATTTCTCCACTAAAAGACCATTTTCAATAGCTTTTTGTGCCTCCTGAGTAAATATTTTTGACTAATTTGCTTCTTTTTCATTTGCGATTTTAATGAGTCGCTCGGATTGAGTCTAGTCGTGGCTTTTCTTGCCTTATGAGAACAAGGCAAAATATCATCTGCACTTTATCAAAATTTCACAACCTTGAAATATAAACTTTGATCATGTGTTGCAAAAGGTGGGGGTGTGAGGAAAATGTAAGGGTGGTAGAGTTAAAAAGTGTGTTCGATAATCAATGCGTTGTTATAACGATTAACAGCTGTTGTTTTTTGTCATTCTTTCATGTCTATGACATCAGAGCTGCATAGGGCAGTCAAACATTAACCAGCAATCAAATGTAACTGGTAGCCTTTAACAACAAAACAGACAGCGTTGATAACGTTGTTTTCGGCCAAGAATTTACACTTGGAAACGCAAACTCGCTGTCTTGAAGGCATTAAAATATAGGATTACATACAGAACTGTGTCAAAAGTGATGTTACAGGAACCACTGCAGAAACAACCTTTCTAGAAAAAAATTGAGCACACAATTTTTTCACCTTGCTTGTGCATGCGCATGGCAAAATTTCACGAATTAGTTAGAGATAGATTCTTAGCTAAAAGTGTTTTGACTTCGTCAAGCTGGCAGAAATTTGCAAATCGCCACCCCTATCTATCCACAAAGTTTTGTTACGATCTAATAAAACATGTAGAAACGTTATTTGTTCAAAACCTTGAGTATTTTGAAAGTAATTTCAAATTTTTAAATATAGAATATTGAAAATGATGCAATAGGATGGATGAGACGGGTATTTTCCAATATAACAATTAAAATATTCAGCAACTTTTTCACTATTTTATACTTGCAATAGCTTAATTGATACAATTCCCGATTACTCTACTGTCTCTTCAAAACTGGACTCCAAACAGAAGAACTGCATGCAAGAGTGGGCATTAAGTCCAGGTGTAGGATTGGTCACGGCTTCATCCAATCACACAAGGGTAGTCTTGACAGGCCCAAATGCAAATAACCATTTAATCATTGAAAAAAAGTTATTTAAACGAATTACGTTATTCATTATCGCTTCTATCATGACCTGTTTTAACAACTTGGCATCTTGGAGGTTAAACCAACTGGTAACCAATAACCTTGCGAAAATGCTCTTTCATCAATGTTTGTTGAGCGATAGCGGTGAGTGCAATCTTTTCACCGTGCTCCTCACTTAGACCTCCTTCACCGCCTTGAGTGAATCTTAAGAATACTTTCGCTAGTTTAGCTGCGTTTTCGATCGCATTGTACTTAGACTGATCATCCTCTTTTCTTGTCGTTGAGTTTTAAATCACTCTCCAACTGGATTCTCTGACAGGACACTTAAAAAACCCAGGTGTCATGAATATCTGCAGGCGGTGTAGCTAATGTTACCGACCAACAACCCATGCTACCTGCCCTCGGTGTGTTGTTGTTAGCAAGCATGGTTGGACAATGTGCGACAGGTGTGCTGTTAAAATGCTCGACTTGCGATATCATCACGTCAAATTCTCAAGTATTATCGCATCCGTCGATACCTATCCTCTTGGACACCTAAAAGAAATTTCACCTCACCCAAATCACTATGTAATTTCACATTTCACTTGACATTGTAGTTCTTGGCAATCAAAGAAGAAATTACGCTAATGGAAGTGACAAAGATCTAAGGTTGTTTTAAAAGTATTGTGCTAACAAAAAACTCACCTTGTTAGAGAACAAATACAAAGTTTTTACCCTTATCAAATGTTTAGATTTAACAGTATCTTAAACATGGTCCGTCGCCTTAGGAATATGGAGTTAAGTACCAACTCTTTAAGCTTTTCAGTCAATCTTTTGTTCCTGTTGGCAAGATTCTAAACAGAAGCATTGAAAAACACCTTTATTTTTAAACCTTTATTTAAGTTTTATTTTTGCAGTTGATTAGTGATTTTCCTTAAGCATATTTGCTTTTCCTTCCGTTATTTATACCACATATTTGTTGGTATTTGCTACAAAAAAATGTGATATTTCTGGTATTTTAGCAAGACGTTTTCTTAAATTGTTCTTAAATCTGAAATTTTATTGTTACATGTACAGTCTACTCTTTTCTTTTCTATCCAAATCTGAGACATTTTTCAGCCCGACATCAACTTCTGACAGACTGGATTTTTTTGTTATTTGCAATGCCGCCACTCTCCTTTATAATATTTGCTGATAATAAACTTAAAATTCAAAATTTTATTTTGATTCAAACACGCTGAGAACAATAATACCAATTTAGCCTTCTTTATCCGAGAATTCAGAATGGCATTTATTTACCTATGCCGCAAAACAGTTTTGATATTGCAAAACAAATTCTGCCCAAATGTACTGTACATGAGTGGATACTTGTACTAATAGTAGTACAAGTATCCACTCATGATGAGCAAAACCACGGACGTTCGGCAGCATTTTGGCATCATAACGCGGTCATTTTACAGACAAAATGGATCTTAGATTCATCGCCTTACCACAGTATAAAAACACTGCGCTGTGATCGTTACATAGAGATAGGTAGATAGATTGATAGATAGATAGATAGATAGATAGAGAGATAGATAGATAGACAGATAGATAGATACATACATACATAGATAGATAGATAGATAGATAAATAGATTGATAGATAGATAGATAGATAGATAGATAGATAGATAGATAGATAGATAGATAGAAAGTATATGATTTCTAAAGCATTTGCAGAGTGTTTCGCTTCATTCGTTAGCGCATCCCTGTGAAACGCAATATTTCAACGGCGTGTGCTACTGGTATGGTAACCATCATGCTACATATAAAGAAGCACTTTACGCTTGTGAAAGCCAGAATGGAACCTTAGCAATGGTAACAGATGCAACGATAAATGCTTTCTTAAGGTAAGTTTAAAATTTTTGCCTTATACGTTTCAAATGTTTTTTTAATTAGTGACGGTTATTTAAAAGAAACTAAAAGCGATTTTATTTTATGTGTCGATTTTATCTTGTAATAAGGTTATTTTAATGCCAGTCAGGTTTGTTTATGAAACATTTGTACAGCAGTTTACACACAGAACTATCATAGCAAAGTTATTAAAGTTAAAACAAATACTAGTTGCTCACTAAGTTGCTTAGTAAATGGAAGACGATGTACTGTGCTTATTCTTAGTATTTTAGTACTTTAGTCTTCAAATTTTTTGTGTACTGTTAATACTTAGATGTGTGATAAGAATTAATATGAAAAGCTTTGTGTTGTTTACAATGTCCCTAGAGAACATCTGCCAAATTTCCAAGAAGAAACATTGATTGGGCTGTCTGATGGAGCTTTCAAGGGCACATGGCGTTGGATTAACACCATGGCAACGACTTGGACTAAGTTTGTATCTTATGTGATAAAGCAAAATGACACCCCCCCCCCCCCCCCGCATGAGTCAATGATAGAAAACTACACCAGAATCCAACAAGCAAGACCATATGCAGGAACTGGTAAAAAGGGGTTTTAATTCCGGTGTGGTATTATTTCTGGAATACTTAATAATAGGAGCGAGTTAGAAATGATCTGAAGAAAAGTGATCTTTTCTCCGGAGTGGTCTTATCCCATTGTGCCGGAATACATGTCAAATACCCATGACAAGGCTGACATAAAGGCTATAGACATAAAACATGACAGGTTGTAATTGCCAGTGTGGCAGGTCATATAACATATGACTTTGAAAAGGTGTCAAGATTTAATTTTGAATTTTTTTTGTGGCCATAATAAAGACAATGTAAATTTCATTTATATTGGAATGAATATCTAAAAGTAGTAGTGTCCTTCGTGCAAATATAGTATATACGGGATAGCTGGAAATTCATAACGTGCTATTGTATAAGCAAACCGGTTTCACGAAGTGATGGGCCAGTGAACATTCCAACCTCGATCCAATGTTGATTTGAGGTTGGAACGTCGACTCGCCCAAAACACAACATTGAGTCTGGTTGTAATTTTATTGTGATCGGTCGCGACCATAGACTAACCCAATAGCCATAGGATCAGCAACATTGCTTAGACATTGCATTTGGTCGCAACCAAAACGCATCTTTCTCCGACGTCTTGTCAACACCCTTTGAAAGTAGAACAAAACAACGTAAAATATGATAATTTTTCCATCCTACGTTCGAAAAATATGCATGGAAATCGGCTTCATACATATCCTGCGTTGTCGTATGACCCAAGGGTGTGGTACGATCGAGAGGTGACCACACTATGATTGGCGCAGTCAAGACGGCGATCCTAGATTATTATTGTCCCGAGGCCTGTGTGTTGTGTCGCTTTCCTGATGTCTATACAACGTTGGATGGTTAACAGAAGTTAAATAGGCATCGGAAAATCGACGTGTATCCAACGTCAGAAGGCAGACGTTGTTTCGATTTCCATGAACGACCACAACTGGGTGTCGTGTGCGAGCCAGTACGACGCTTAAGCAGTGTCGCAATGCTCACTGGGAAGCGTATTGCTGGTGGAAATAATTGACTCCTTAAGACTGAAAGAATCAAAGAGTTATTACTTTACTGGGCATTTAGGAAGTGTTTCCTTTTTTTTTCCTTTCTCTTTGCTTTATCTTTTTTTATATTTTTGTGGCTATTACTTCTTTAACTTCTACTATCTCTTATGCCATGCATCTGCTCCAAAAACGTGCAGGACTAGGAAAATAAGACTTGTCCTACATGTACTCGATCATTGGATCAAGATACACGAGAAAAATTGTTGGCCAATGACGTCATCATCATCGTCATGAAATGATCCAAACTAAGTATATTTTAAACTGTTGCACTTGCAGCTTCAGGGCAAAAGATATGCTTAGTTCTGTTATTTTGTTTTTTAGCTGGGCCGACGCTGAACCAAACAACTACTATCAAAACTGTGTTGTTATTAAGGATGAACTGTGGTATGACGTACCATGTACAACAGCATATTCTTTCGTATGTCAGTCCTATTCAGGTAATGTACCTCATAGCGTTCAGTAATAACAACAATTAATAATAAGCTATGTGTGTATTACAAAAACTGATTACCAGTATCTCTACGCACGCCATTCGATAAATTTTGGTTCGGTCTTTACTAAGTTCTTTTGTACAAGAATATAATTTTTACCAGTGAAATTCGTCTCATTTTCATCGTAAATATTCTTCTTTGCTTCAGAACAGAATGCAACTTGCACCAGCTTACAGGAGGGGTGTCTTGGGCTTGAGGTTTATGGTGCGTTATACTTACAAAATGAATTCTTCTCCGTATCATGCAGTATTTTTTATAGCCTTTTTTTTTAAATTTGAAAAATAGCACATATTGGTGATGAAATGAATAGATCGTGGCATATTCGGCGAGGATGGCAGATTTACACTGAGTGCTGGCTGGATGACATTCATGTCACATTCTTTGTCTCTTTTTAGATCTCTTTTCAGATCAACCGGGAAAAATGCTGCCCTCGGCTAACTTGGTTGACTTTTTGGTGGCAATGAAAGATGTGGTATCTTTAGCTGATTGCAAAAGTAGCTGTATCAAGCGTACTGACTTTTACTGCTTGTAAGTTTGTGTGATTCACCCCGAATAGTCAAACCTTCACCTATCACCCCCCCCCCCCTCCCCCAGTCCTGTCTGCATTACTGGTGACACAAGAGCAGGATTTCCCACGGAAAGAAGAGGCCAGTCGCTTCCTGATGTAGATAAAGGTTTTAACAATGTCTGATGGGAGAATTAATATTCTGTAACAAAATAGAGTTTCATCCACTTCACGACCAAATAAAACAACTAATTTCCACCATTTGATACTCATGCTATAGGGAATGCTCACGTCACTTATTTTGCACTTGGGAAGGGGGAGGGATGTCAACAAATATAAAAACATTGCATACATAGTCCATGGACAGTTCTGGATGCCGTTGGTTCTATATCCACTGCAGTGCCGGTGAGCTGTCGGGAACAACTTGCCGGATGTTTGGGCGGTTACAGTATTATGGAGCGTTGGTTCCTATGTCTTCAAGCAACACGACTTTCTTCACGCGGTATTTCAACACACGTGAGTGTCGAATTAGCCGGGTTTTACCAAGACTGTCAGTCAGAATCAGAGGTGGGATAATTTGCACACTCACGTTTTCTCCAAGCTCCGCCCTAAAAAGCTTGTTCAGAAAAATAGATGCATTTTAGTTTTTGTGTATAAACACACTTCATGCAAGCAGATCAAACTTCCACTAATGTTTAAATATCAACAATCTGCAATTATTAAACTAACTGATGTTTAAGACTAGAACCTCATTTCGCTAGCGAAATGTTAAACACTTGACAAAAATTAAAACGCAAAAATACTTCCTTCAATGGGTTATTTCTCGAATAATATATTGCAAACAACACAGCTTGAATACATCTTACAGTGTTTGGTGTTTGGTTTTTGTTGGCTTAAGCTTTTATTGACTGAGAAGGCATACGCCGTGTTATCTATTTACCCAGTGAGAGCTCGCACAAAGCTCAGCAACTGTGTTCTGTGGTGTACGTTAAATGCACTGCATTTACTTGCAAAAATACACTCTTTTCACATGGCGTTTTAACAAAGAAAACGAAATCGAAGACGAAAATAAAAAGTGACATGCACACGTTCAGATCAAGCTCTCCATAAGTCCCAAGTTTCATGGTCCTAGGGCCCATAGTGTCAGAGAAGAAGAAGAAGAAGAAGAAGAAGATACAAAAAATCGGAAAAAACTGTCAAGAAGAAAAAAAGGACGAACGGCCGCTCGCAGAAATTCATATAACTCTTGCAAGCCAAAGGCTTGTCAAGTGTAAAAACTAGAAGCTCATTCCGCTAGCGAAATGTTAAACACTTGACAAAAATTAACATGCACATGTTCAGATCAAGCTCTTCATAAGTCCCAAGTTTCATGGTCGTAGGGCCCATAGTGTCAGAGAAGAAGAAGACACAAAAAATCGGAAAAACTGTCAAGAAGAAAAAGAAAGGACGAATTTTGCTCGCACAAATTCATATAACCCTTGCAAGTCAAAGGCCTGTCAAGTGTTAAATACGAGAAACATATCAATTTGTAATTTTAGGCTATGAAGACCATGGTCAGTGCTTTATTCGAATGGAAACCACTGGATTTACAGAAGGCAATGAAAAGTGTGCAGCCTATAACGGAAGTCTGGCTACTCCAAGATATCCACACATGTTTCAAGACATCAAGAACACATTTCCAAATATCCAGTAAGAATCATTACTATAATTAGTGTTGTACTAGGCCTTTGGTGTATATGCACTGGAGTCGATGTCTCGGAGAGGGGTGGGTACCCCTGGTGTCAAAATACCCTGAGCCCTTCGTACAAAAAACCTCCAGTTGGTGATCTGCACCTGTGGTAAACTGTTTCAAGCGTCTCGAATTTTATGCACTTCAAATACCTCTGTTGTAGCCGTTCAGTATTTTTTAATTAAAATAAAATTGACCTATTGATGCTTTGTATAAAATGTAGTTAAAATCAATACTGTTTTATATATATTTAAGGAATACTGGTGGTTACTTTATGGGAGTGCGGATGTCAGCCACTGCAGATCATCAGTGGCAGTTCGTAGATGGAACGTATCCGCAATACGGTTATTTCGCTGACACTTCAGTTTATGATGTCAACAAAAACTGCTCTCGAATTTTTCTGCATCTTTCAACAAATAAATTGGTTTTGGATGCAGAAAATTGTGAGAACGATTTCGACAGTATATGTCAAGTTCCCAGAGGTATCATTCTTTCCTAACTATTTCAGAAACTAGAAACTAGAAACCTTGCATATGCGTAGCAACATTTTCTTGCATGTCAATGATTTTGTTACTTAAAATCACTCAGTCTGTTAATTACATGCCCCGTCTCTAGCTGTATTTTACTCTTACGCCGCATAGCATCTACTGCTCGAGTTTTTTTTTTCCGCTGGTGCACCAAGAAGCACGTTCACCTACAGTTTTTTCTGTTTTTTTTTTTGCTGGTACACCGAGTAGCACGTTCATCAATAGTGTGAATTTTTTGCTGGTACACCGAGTAACATGTTTATCTACAGCTTGATTTTACTTGCTGTTATTAGATCAAATATGTGGCAAAGGAATGTTGATAGCCAGAGAAGGAACTATAACCAATGCTACTTTGTCATATGACGCAGCTTCTCGCGTTCTCACGTTGACGTGCGAGTTGGGGTCGTGGTTTGAGCGAGATGTTTACTCTAAACACATCACGTGTAACTGCAGTTTTACAGAAGAAACATGGCGTGTAGTGATGTCCGAAGTTGGTTTCTGTTCTGGTATGTTGATATCTCTTTCCCATATATGTTTTATCAAAATAAATGCGGTATTAAAGACGCCTGAATTGAACCATTTCTGATCAGTATGCTTCAGTCCGTGTCAGTCATCGATAAACACTTAAAATAACTTAAACGGGTATATCTGTATAAACAACATTATTAATTACACCAGCGATGTGAGTTTAACTAGAATATTACTGTATATCACTTCATATTCCACAGTGATAGAGCCGACTTCTGGTACCAGTCCTCCCATAGGGAACACACAAACGGTCGAGCCTGTAGACACAGACCAACTACTTACATCGACCCAAGTACCAGCAGCAACATCGACCCAAGTACCAGCAGCAACAAGGACAACGGCAGCACATACCGCCACAACCATTTCTGTGGAATCTAATACATCAACGACGAGAATGGCAACAAACGTCTGTTCTTCGAGGGAAGATAATACGACGAGCACAGCTGGACCGCTTAACTACACCGGAGAGAATCGCTATAATGCCGCGTCGCCTATAAGTGATGCAGATACTACAGAAGTGCCAACTATAACAGCAACCAAACCGGAATCAACGCCCTCTTCCCAGGCTTTATCCATAACTAATGGCGAATCAACACACACATCCCAGACCGCAGCCGTAACTGCCGAGGAATCACCAGCATTGGATATCAACTATTCTCTGACCTTAACTCCATCTGTTACTGGAGAAAGTGGCCATGAGCTCGAAGAAGCTCCTGGTTAGTCTATTACCATTCCGATCTGTTAATCAGTCGCATCATCATCATCATCATCATCATCATCATCATCATCATCATCATCATCATCATCATCATCATCATCATCATCATCATCATCATCATCATCATCATCATCATCATCATCATCATCATCATCATCATCACAATATCAACATCATCATCATAACCATACTTGTCATCATCATCATCATCATCATCATCATCATCATCATCATCATCATCATCATCATCATCATCATCATCATCATCATCATCATCATCAATATCATCAATATCATCAATATCATCATCATCATCATCATCATCATCATCATCATCATCATCATCATCATCATCATCATCATCATCATCACAATATCAACATCATCATCATAACCATACTTGTCATCATCATCATCATCATCATCATCATCATCATCATCATTTTCATCAATATCATCATCATCACAATATCAACATCATCATCATAACCATACTTGTCATCATCATCATCATCATCATCATCATCATCATCATCATCATCATCATCAGTATTATTATTGTTATTACTATTATTGTTGTTAGTATTATTAGTATTTTTATGTGCTTCAATATTTTCAAGACCGGGAAAGTTGTGATGCGGGCTTTATCCCAGAAGAATATGTTAGCATTCAAGAATACTCAAAAGGTCCGGAAGGATATGTGACTTACGAAACGCGGTTTGGACATATGTTAAACGGGGGTAGGGCAAGTGTCAGGACGATGTGGTGTGACTCGTCAGGAAAATGGCATACCCACTGGCACATCACTAGTAAGTAAATAATCACATTCTTGGTTATTAAACCACGAATGGTTTCCAAGCTTTTGTCAGAATTCAAGGTTGTTTTTATGGGTAAAAATATCTGTAATTGTTTTGTTGTTTTTTTTTCTGCCCGTCACCGTTCTGTCCGATGACATTCCGTTCCTGCATGGTCTGTCCGTCTGTCCCCGGACGTTCTATTGCTAGTCAAAACCTGTTGAAAAATCACATCACAACAATAAAATGACCTAGCTGGTTTTCGTGACTTCTTTTTAAAGGGAACGCATTACTACATCACTCTGACTTTTTTTCTGTGTCACAATTTTTTTATGATTACGATTGCAGGAAGGCTATGTGATCCTATAGAGCAGCCAAACAATGCCATATGTGACCGTGACGTCACAGAGATTCCTACCAATACTGTGGTCACTTGCACCTGCAGTGAGGGCTATTCGTTCTGGAATGGACTGACATCGATGTCATTTATCTGTGATGAGCGTGGAGTCTGGTCGGTATCTGTGAAAGACTGTGAAGGTAACTATGATGCCCCGGTATATCCTCGTATTGAGTTTACTTAAGTTTGCCAAGGAAAACACATAGGAATGTGTTTATCTTAGTTTTGTAAATAAAAAAATACAGTACAATAATAAAAATAGAAGATGTGACGCATTGCTACGTCGGACTGACCTTGGATAAAAGATCAACTTTGGATTTTGTGAGAAACAACGTCTGCCTACCGAGATTGGACAGATGCGGATGGTGAGAGGTCTAATAAACGTTGCGAAAAGGTTACAAATTGAAATCGAAACAACGTCTTTTCCCTTGTATAGACGTCGGGAGAGCAACTTTTGTATAGACATCGTGAAAATATTAATCCGGAACCACCACCTGGGCAGTGACAAGGATAAAGTATCCCCGCCCTTGAGTCGCCCCGTAATGCAGAACAAGCAGGAAGTAAATTTTCATGAATATTTAAAAAAATAAAAAAGGGGAAAGTTTGCGCGTTCCTGAATCTCACTTGGATCAGAATTCGAAACGACCTTTCATGGCTCCCAATTCCGGCTAGTGATAACATGATGAGGATGTTGTTTGATTGTGTGACCTTGACGCCTATACAGCGTGGAGTATTCGACGTCTGTGCAATGTCGATTAAGGCTCATCCATTCGACGTTCCACCATAGATGTTAATAAGACGTCAGAGAAAGTGAGTTTTTCGTTATTAGTTGGAATGCTGATCTACTGTCGCGACGAGTCATAACAAGTACTACGATATTTAATGTTGCATTTTGGTCCAGTCGACGTGGCAACGTCAAATTGTTGCGATTTGGGTATAGTACTTGGGGCTGCAGGACGAATTGGATAATTTGGCGTACTTACTTTATGGGTGGTCCTTAGGCTATCCATTCCATTTTGTGACATTTTTACTTTTTTTCTTTTGCTGATTACCTAGTAAGATGTGCAGTTATGTCAATGATTCGAAATGCACGAGTACACACACCATATCAAGGTATAGCCTCAACTTCCGCAACCGTCACCTGCTTCCCTGGACATCATTTTACTGATGGTGATAGTGAGAAACGAACCATGTGTCAGTCAGACGGGACCTGGGAGGAAATAGACCATTGTTACAGTAAGCCTGAATAGCAAGTTATTGTATCATCTCAGTAGCATGTTGATCAAACAGTTTGTTTCATTTGTTCTTCTCATAGTGCACTCTGGTAGCTCCAGTTCCTATTTACCTATTTTGTGAGAATAGCAGTCGTATCATCTTAAGTGGGACATAATGAAACCATAATGAAAAAATACATTCAGGGACAAATTTTAAATAGATACCGGCTGGTCAAGTCTTAGTCTGATTGACAGGCGTTTAGTATATAACTGACAGATGTCTCGCGCATGATTGACAGAAGTCTAGGTTGTGACTGACAGACAGACATTATATGACAAATAAATTACAAGAACGCAGGTAGCTTTGTATAGCAGCAATAGTATGAAATCGAACATGTACTAAAACCCCAGAAAGAACCGTAAGTTCTAGCAGTGGAATGAACAAATTCGATGACCAGTGTCGGAAACTCTCAGGTTTATAACCACTGTTAAGGGTGATGTTTGTGATAACAACTGAAATGCTTTTTTCTTAAACTGGAATTGCAATTTAGACAAAGATGCTTTTATGCTACAGTTGATATATGTGAAAGACTTTCGGCCCCATTCAACGGCAAATTGAATTCAAGCGCTGTTGTTTACGGTAGCATCGTGCAGGTCCGATGCGACGACGGGTTCACTTTCTCGCCCGGCAATGGAACAGGATACCTTCAATGCCAGGAAACGCTTAACACCTCTGTTTGGAATGCAACAATATTACCATGTGAAAGTTAGCAAAACTTCATAATTAGGAAACATTATAAAGCAGTGTTTTATAATGAAGAAAATCTATCATCGACCCACATGGGGTTATGATGGATGGCACACTGTTGTGGAAAAACTGAAGATACCTGTAGTTTATAATAGAAGGGAATCTCAGTTTTAAATGTTGCAAGAAGCTACATGCTGGGATTGGGTTGGCCCGATGGTTTGTGGTATGGGAGGTTTGAGGCGCGAAACGGGATGCGGAATTTCATAGAAAAATAGTCACAAAGTTGAATGCGTGATATTATGGTGAAAGGAAATATCATGAGAACGTTAAGTGTAAGAAAACACGTGCATCCCTTCCCAAAAATGTTAATGAAAATTAACAAAGAGATCAATTAAAAATGAATCAAACCTTCCTCGAGGGTTTCTGGAGGTGGTTTCTGGCATTTTTAGTTGTTACGTGCCCAGAAGTGGAAGATATTGCCAATGCCACACGCACTGGCGACGGGATAACGTATAACAAGTCACACGTGTACACGTGTACACCAGAACCAGGTGTCGTGTTGCCAAATGGGCACGTGCTGAGACATGAAGATGGCCACATTGTCAACGCTATCAGATGTCAACAGAACGGAAACTGGTCAACAGAGCGTCTTACCTGTGATGGTAAGTTATACATAGAAGCACGAACAATAACTAAATTCATTGATCAGTCAAAATAAAAAAGGAAGTAAATGATAGTAATTATGATAATAGTAATCGTAATAATAATATATTTTACTCATTATTGGTGGAAAACGGTTCCAAAGGTGTTACATTTAGAATCACGATACAAATTTCCCCCAGTCTTGCTTAAAGTGAAAAATATAGAACACTGCTTGGTTTATTATGTTTTTTTATCTAGTGGGCAGGTGCTTACCCGTCCCAGTAATAGAGAACGCCAGTCCCGACAACAGGCTGGCCCTGCCCGGAAGCGTGGTGACGTATACGTGTCACACTGGCTACGTATTTTCAAATGGAGAAAAACACCACACAGTTGTCTGTCTGGATGGACTTTGGAATGATACAGAAAGAAAATGTGAATGTAAGAACTGCATATTAAAGATGACTTGTTTATGACACGATTAGTCTCAAGCAATGTCTAAACCAGAAACCTTTCATTTCTATTAAACAATCGAGAAACACATGATTATAAAGGCCTTTGTAAATTTCTAAGTGACTTATTTTTGAGATATTCTTGATGCTTCTGCACATTGAAGCGCATAAAAGGTTCAAAAATTGTTACAGATATAGAGATACCGTTCTGAAATTGTCTGCTCCTGAAAACAATTGAAGGAGTCCATGCATAAACTTAATAACTCCACTTCTCAGGAAAATACACTCTTGTATTGTATTTCTTGGCCTCTGTTCTATCACATATGTAAGTCTTACACCCCAAAACCGATTAGAAGTGGGTATTTTTAAGGAAAATGCGATGGGAAAAACCTATGTTTGTTACTAAAATTTCAAACTTTAAAGGCGTTTTTCTCCACTGCTGATAACTGCAGTTATCAAGTTTATGCATGGACCCCTTCAATTCAACGAGCCATCATGCCTGGCAAATGTCCTTAGTTTAAGTACAGCCAATTATGTTGTTTTATATTTAAGCATGAGCACATAGTGCAATGCGATAAGACTGAGCACTGGTCAAAAACACATATTTTCACTTTTTTACAAACACCGTACAAAAATTCTGTGGCTATCTCATTTGGGAATTAGGTGTCTCGAGTCAGAAACGCTATTATTTGAACTAGACCGTTAAACTTGTCTCTATACCATGAATGAAATCATTATATTTATCCCATCTGTGACATTGCAGTGTTGCATTGTGAGAATCTTTCAAACTCGAGCACATTTTCTTCCAACACAACGGACACCGCGTATCTAACATACTCTACCATAGAGTGCGTTGTTGGCTACGCGTTCGATGAGTTTAACCATACAGATTCCACTTTAGAAATATACTGTTCAGAAGACGAGATATGGAAGGTAGTAGGGTGGCCAAACTCTACTTTTACTCTTGACAGCTGTTTACGTAAGCGTTTAATGTCAGTCTCTCTCTCTCTCTCTCTCTCTCTCTCTCTCTCTCTCTTTATATATATATATATATATATATATCGCTCATTCCCTTCCTCTGCCTCTCCTATCTCTCTGTCGCTCATTCTTTCTCTCCCTATCTCTCTTTTACTATCTCACACTGTGTATAGACCGTGTACATATCGATATGTGAATGCGCCCATCAGCCGCTAATTACCTCAGGTAGGATTAACAGTTGGGTTAGCCAACTGAAGTTCGTAAACCCGGTGACGCCAACATACATGGAATTGTGATTTCGCGAATGTTTTAACGACGTATTATCTTTTGTAAAATGGTAGTTCAAATTATCAATTAATTAAGATGTTATACTTTGCTAATTACATGGCTAACTACGCCATAAAAATCGATGAATAGCAATTAAATATGGAACATGTGTTGTGCATGTGATGGGTGTGTTATAAACAGAGCCGCAAACACCAATAAAACTGACCTGTCTTTTATGGTTGAATGAATAAGGGATGCGTTTTGAAAAAGTCAGACAGTTACTATGTGCAACCGATGTAAACAGAACTATAAAGAGTAATAACCCTGTCAAGTTTCATAGCATTTTTGGACAAAGTCAGACAAATTATCATAAAAAAGCAGAGCCTAAATTGTTGAAACAAGTCGGCAAATTCTCATAGACCTTTCCCATGACAAGGTTGGAGTGTCCTGTGAATTCATAAACAAACTCGTCAAATTTTGAGTAATTTTAGCTTAATTTGGAAACGCAGTCATGCCTCGGTATATAAGGTGCCGCTCGCGGACAGTCTGCGGAGTGGTGGCTGATAACGACTGGTGCTTGAGATATGGGCAAATCTGTCAGCTTAGTTTATGAAAGGGAGAAGCTTCAAACTTGAGGAACCCTACCTGGACGTTCAAGCTACTGGAGTTAAATAAAATGAAGTAAACCAGAGACTGGCGCTTGGAAATCACAACGCAAAGTCAAAAGTACTAGCGGAGTGTCCAGAATGAGGATTATCATTTGATAATGAAACTGTAAACAACTGGAGTGTATTAATAAATATCGAGGCCGCCTGTCGTGTCTGTTTCATTTACCACCCACCCTCTCAGAGGAAAGCGATCCGACAGCCCTACCCATGCCTTAATAGAGCTAGGCATGTAACAGCCACGTCACACTGTAGTACATGTGTGTTATCACATTTTTGGAGATACAGGAGATAATATTTCCACCATCTTTATTCAACCGTGACTTTACAGTTTTAATTTTCATGCTCATTAGTGTCTGCTCGTTCGTACAGAATAAGAATCCTTGAATAGGAAATTAATTTCTGAATGTAATTGCACTTTTTAAGCTGTAAACTGTGGGAATCCCCCAAGCATGGCCTTTACCTACATCAGAAATAGACATGGCCCATTCACATATGGTGACAGAGTGACGTGCAGTTGTGTATATGGTTACTGGTTTGGGAGGAATATCTACGATAAAAGCATCACCTGTAATTCCGTGGGAACTTGGGATGATGTGCCGCAAGCTGGCTGTAGAAGTAAGACTTGTTTTATATAACACGACAAAGAGCATTCCATGACAAGGATTTCTTTTGTTGAAAAATATTTTGAGCCCTTTTGCTGAGTTAAACCCGACATAAAAAAGCGCACTTTTTTAAAATGACGTTGACGTTTAGACAATGAATTAGAAAGTAAGCTTAACAAAAATGTTGTTAAGAGGGCTGTTTATAAAGAGAAGCCTTGATTTCAGTTTTGGAAAAAAAATCCGAGGTTTATCTTCTAGAAATACACTGCCCGACATTGCCGTTTTGGGATGGTCTGGTTCCTAATACGAGCGCCACTGCGAGAGGAACCAGAATAAACGCTACATGTGGGACTGGAAGTAATGGCAAACCGACACGTTTTACTGATTTTGCAGATCTCCATTTCAGCACGTGTTCACGACATGGTGTCTGGACACCCAAACTCCCGGCCTGTATTGGTAAGATCTTGATGCTTCATACTACAAGGAGATATGGGTGGCCTGGCACATTCAAAGTTTCAAGTTTGATTAAAGACCTTGATGAAAATTAACAAAAAATAACTAAACAAGTACATGAATCCAATAAAGAATCTTGCAGTAATAATTTATCAGCCAGTTCTTTGGTTTTAGTAAAAAATACTTTCAGTTTCCCATAATTCACTGCTATTATATTGTCCACTTATTACGTTGAGCATTTAAATGAAAAATATTTCGAGGACGATTGGGTCTTCAGGCCTGACAATATATTGGATAGAAGAAAATTTATGGAATGGGAATTATTTCCTCCCAGTCCTTGCCCAAAGCCTCTTGACTTGTTTTCTGTAATTATTGTATTCAATATTTTTACTTCGCAAAAGCTAACGCTCGCTTATCCTCAGCTTTAGACGGGATTTCAATTATTTACGGTAATCGACGCATAAATTTTGAATTGAACTTTTCTACACATGTAGACGTACAACGTAAATAAGCATTGTCAAACTTGCCTTATAAAGTGAAACCGGAAACACTTGAGTCTAAAAGACTCGGTGACGACACATTACCCACATTACTTTTCTATGTGCAAAACAGCGAAGACGTATTTTTGGAAAAGAAAGTTTTCAGGATAATATGTGTTTTGTGACTTTTGTTCGCCTTAATACTTGTTTTTGTACCGTTTGATGCAACGACGGAATGTCTGTGATGTTTTGAATGCCAAAGCTACTTAGCATCAGGAATCATAGTGTTGTCTACGAGTAAGTAATATCGGTGTTTTATGCAGTAAAATGTTTCTGACTTTTTCTCCACCAGTCAGCAGGTTCATCTTTGTTGGATGTTTGATGTCAGATTGGGTGTTGAAAAGGCACGGAGACAGGCGTTGATTGGTTCTGCCCTTGTCTCTTTCATATCGCTTTATATAACTCAAGTTCTATTAGTTTGCCGGGTCTGTTGTGCTTGAATAAGCATAGCGTCGTGGTTACTTTTACGTTTCTGGATGGATCCCTGTGGTTATCGCCACTTTCCTCGTCTTGCATGCTTGCCTGAGAACCAAGTGGCTCTACACAGCCGGGTAGAGGCAACATAGTGGAAGGGAAGAGCCAAGTGGCTCTACCCACTTCCCCAAGAAAGATGAGCAAGTGTGGATATACCCAAGTTGGTTATCCCTTGTGGCTCTCCCCACACGGGTATCCAGAATCAAAAGCTGGGTCTATTCAATTCATCCCCGGGACCTGTGTCATATTTATTGAATGATTTGCATGAAGAGTTGCATATCAGATCTTCGTCTATAGAGCGTTTGGCTCAGCAATCGCGGCAGTGCTGAACCAGTCTCTTGCTATGATTCGGAGAAAGACTCCTCCATCTCTCAGTTGATGACATATTTCAAGTTAGTTACCCCCACGGCCAGGCCAAACGTGACGCAGTTGGGTCTGGGGAAGGTTCTCTGGTTGTTATTAGACAGGAACATTATGGGCTAGCAACAATTTGTCCCAGGTGGGCTACACTGAAGTTTTACCTTTCTCTTTGCTCTTTCTTCAGGAAACAGGAAAGAGGAGCTCCATCCGTTGAGAATTAGGTGCTTAAAGTAAAGCTCATGGAATGGAGCGGTTCGTAAGACTTAGCCATCCTTCATAGGTACGACCCACATGGCCATGGTTTAGGGACCTTTGAAGAAATACGGCTCCGACCCTACCCAAGTGGTGCCACTATCCACGTTTTGTCCCGTGCGTGCCCTCAAAATACATGGAGTTATCTCTATCGTATAGGCTTCAGGATAAAAGGCTTTAATCATGTCTTTTAGACCTAGTTTCACAAAGACATTTCGAAGCAAACGATTTCTAATTATTTTGAACGTGTGGCCTTAGAAGCGTATGATAAAGCTCAAACAGATTAAAACTCACCAAGTCAGGCAGGAACCAACTTGCTGAATGTGGAATTAAATTGTACTTAGAATTTGCCCCGAACGAATTAATGGATCTTTATCCATTGGACCTATTAGTGTGGTAGAAAAGTCATTTCAGAGCCAGAGAGCAGCCACTTCAAGCAAGCGAGGGCGCAGCTTTAGGAAATCCCCGAAGTCCAAGCAGAGGGGTACAAAGGCAATCGGCCCTCAAGAACGCTTGACTGTGACATAAAATCTTTTTAAATAAAGCTGTCTGGCGAGTGCCTAGTTCCGAACTGGGTGATGGAAGGTGATGGAAGTGACGCGTACGAGTGCTTGTGTTCAAGGCGTTACTTTTGCATTGTTTCTTACTTCATGAGGGTCTGTATACGCATCTGTAGGTACATTGATATATCTAGACTCTTATCTCTCCTTCTTCTTGAAAAGGGGGCAGGTGAAGAGCCAAGAAGGCAAATGGGTGGACCCATCCCAGGTGATGACTCTACCCACATATCCTTTAGCCACTTGAGCCCTCATGGGTAGAGCCACCCCAAATAGATGGCTACACCCAAATAGTCGGAGCCATATGGATATGTTATTGCATGAATGGTGCCATTCTTTGTTTGGCTCTACACACGTGAGTTTAGACTGTTCTTTCTTTGTATGATCTTTCAGTTCAAGTATGTATGATACTTACATCGGGGGAGATTGTGATTTTGTTAGAGACGCATTAAAGGCTCACAGGTACCTTGATGTCTTATATTTACTCGTTCAATACATATTTCAGTAGAAGTGTAGTTCGTATTGAAAGTACTTTTCTACACGAGGCTTGTCTATCTAGTTTTACTCCAAGGCCAGTTTCTTATCGTGTTTAAAGGTGGAGAAAAGTGAAAATTAGCTTTTGTGAAGAAAAACTCGATTGATAATTTATGCGTTGATTGCCGTGAGGAAATCCCGCCTAAATGTGGAGAATGCAAACTACGCTATTACTTGTAAAACCGTTTTGTGGAATGAATCGACAGATATATAACTATGTTTGGTATTTTTCTACTTCAGAAAAGAATACAGAACCTTCGTTCTCTCCGTCACCTGAGGAAGCCAAACACGCAGTTTCGTTTGGAATAATGGGAATAGCAATTGTGTTTTTCGTTTTAAGTGCAGTTATTGTGGCTGATATTCCTGATATCATTCAAGCAGTTTGTCTACTAAAGTCTGCCTTTTCGGAAACATTACGCAGGATAACTAATATCGAAAGTGAAATATATTCTAAATAAATGGTATTTTAATTCTTTCGTTTATATTTATTACGACAGGAATTATGTGTTGGGTGTGCTGTTCGCATTTATTTGTATCTAATAATATCATTAATCAAGTTTTAATATCAGAAGTTTAGTAAATCATACCAGAATGAAATTCGGGATCTATGAAACAGGCTGTTTTATATGGCGAAGTGTTTTAATCATTATGGATACAAAGATGTTTCCATAATACAAAGTGTTTCTAAAATCCAACAATCCAATTATGATTACTAATTAACTAACTCTCATCAGTAATTGAATAAATGTGGATAAAAACAAATGTTACAATCGTCTTTCACAATCCAGTTTGTGTTTGGCATTAAAAACCAATTATTCATGCCAATGATTCAGCAGTAAATAAAATTACACATATATTTAAATGGTTAACATCACAAATTGAATTAATGGTATCAGTTAGGCAATTGTTTATGCATAGCAATCTGCTGCAATTGGAACATCAGAAAGTGTTTCATTTGTATCAATAAAAAATTACTTCGATATAAAAATTGATACATGTAAAACATTCATTTCAAGATCAATTGTGTGATATTGATAAATACTTATTCATATCATTTTTATGGATTTGAAATACTTAGAATGTGGTTTTACTGTTGTTTCTGAATTTTTATACACTTATTTGTTTAACCACGCAAGCACAAAGCATTACGCATATCTTTTGCATGGGGGCTACAGTTAGATTTTTTTTACAGCTAGAATTTTTTTAAGGAGCCGAGATTATTTAGGCTTGACCAAACGTGAAATAAATCCAAAGCTTCTCCGACCGCGCAGGATCTTGCACTTTTACAACGGGGATTTAGTGTTAGCTTCCTTTAACATGCACCTGGAAGTACTTCAAGTTTTGAACCTTGCTTTTATACAGAATCATCTTTCTTTCTATATGTGGAAAATCAAAACCATTTTTACAATTGGTAAAAAGGTGATTAGCAAATTATGAACCCATGATGAACATATATCGAACATAGATTGACCACATGAACATATGTTGTTCAATATGTGGTTATAGCTCATACTATGTTATGGCCATATACGCCGACCACATGTTTAACATATGTCGATCACATATTGTCCATAGCAAACGAAGATGGTTTAGAAAGAAAACACATGTTCATCACATGGCCAACACCTATTAATTGCACGTTTACCACAAGTCCAACATATGTTAACCATGTCTTTCAACATATAGTAACTATCAAATCCACGCGTTTTGCTACCACTCTATAACAATTTAGACGTTTTGTTAGGGAAATAATTACTATATTGCATGTACTAATGAACAAAATATTTTAGTGTTTTTAATACCATATATGGTTAACACATGTTAACAATATATAGAAAACATGTTTATGTGTTTTACTCTAATTTCTGTCGAAGTTTTACTGCTAACAAATTTGACATATCGACTGGGAACCATTTTTTAACTGTTTAACAAACAGGCAATCAACTTGCCATTAATTTTTTTTGCTTCATCCCTTTTTAATGGTTCTCTGCTCTGCTCACTGGAGCGGTAGAATGGTATTTCAGATTCACTTAAACACCTAAACACCTGTTAAAATAATTTTCGGAAGAACTGTTAGCTTCATATTTTAAGTTTAAACAAATATAAAATGTCTATATGAGTTTTAAAATCAATATCCATGAAGAATTAGTGACGAAAAGAAAATAAACAAAAGAAGAGAGACACAGGAGATCGAGATGAAAAGAGTAAGAACGTATGGAACGAGTTCACGCTTGTTAGTCATGTTCGTGCGATCATAACACGGTCGAGTTATTCTCTCGGTTACCAGTCTGTGTCAAGATACAGAATCCACCTTTGTTCTCTGTATTAGAAATTATTGCTACATCCCCAACCATTCCATTTACAAATCGCTCTGTATTACTAAACACTATAGTTCAGGTTTTCCGGCCAAGTTCATGTAACATTCATTGTGTTGAATAATGCAGCGGCCACCTGACTTAGATCGCTTTGTGGTAGTTATTGTTTACTCGTGATTTTCCAGATGAAAGCGTTCTGAGTACACTACTAAGTCCTTTTATAGTCATAATTAGCCCCAGATGGGGGCCTAAGCCCCAAGGAAGGGTTACGATTTGGGTGTTGTGCGTCCGCCTGTCCGTCTGTCCGTTTATCGTCTTCTGTTACTTCCACTCTGATCCGTTTCCTGTAATATTTTGTAAGTAGATTACCTATCACAGCACGCTTTTTTGTATTTTGATCTTGACCCTATTTCAAGGTCAGAATGGCCACCAACTTGGATTTTCACTTGAAAATAAAACAAAACAATTCAACCGACCAGTGATAAATTTTAGACAAGACTTAACCAGTTCAATAGGACGATCGGTGTTAATTTTAGGATCGATGAGTAAATTCAAAATGGCCGATAGTCACCGTCTTGAATTTTCCCACAATTTCCTGAAAACAAAAGATGAAATAAAAACTATTTGACCGATCATCGCCAAATTTTAGACCCCCGGTAAACATTGAGACGTTCAAATAACGTTAGACAGACATCGCACTTGACGTCGGATCAAGGTTGGGTTTGGTTTATTTTGGCAGTTGAAACACAAGAACTCGTTAAAAAAATCTACGGAACATCATCAGATTTTAGACATAGGTTGACCATCAGTAAATCACAAGCTCGGGACTAGTTTTCGGTTCAATGGAAAAATCAAAATGGCTGCCAGCTGCCATCTTTGATTTCCATAGGCACATTATTGTTAACACGACAAAACAAAATCTACCGATCATTAGTAAATTTTAGACACGGTTTCATTAGGTGAAACGCAAGCTTGGGTTTCATTTGTTTTTCGGTTAAAACAACAAGATATTTTGCAATGGTTCAATATTTTATTGGAAACGTGAAAATGCAAAAGTTACTTTTTGCAAAAGGCAATTTTGAGCTAAAATTAAAAATTTGCCTATTGAGAGAAAACAAAATATCCAAGCCATGCCATTGCTTTCCGATTGCTGAATTAAGTTTCTGTTGTTAACCAGTCCAGAATGTCTTGAATTTTGAAAAATTCGAGCCCCTCCAAGATATGCATCGGCTATTATGAAATGATGTCCAGAATGACACTAAGCTAGATTTAGATCAATTTAGGACTAAGAACACTGAATTTGGAAGCGAAAGTGAAAAAAAACACAACACATTAACACTTTGTCTTATCGATGTTACTTAACGATTTCATTATGCGATTCGTATGTCAACACTGAGGCATGCCTGACAAATTCTTCGTCAAACATGATGGAATAGGTTGCGATCGCTTGTTTTCTTAATTATCAACATATATTGAACACATGTTGACCATATAAACATATGCATACAATACATCGTACTAGTTCGGTTTTTGCCATATGCTGAACATATGTTTGGCGAAGATTACCGATGTATCAACATGAATATTTCCCACCTCCTTGAAAACTTTACTAATGACAACCTCAACACATATTCTTTGTCTAATATGCAAAGTTACTTTTTAATATTGCTGTGTTTCTTCCAAGTTGTTTCATCAAAATATGACAAGACACTCTTGACTTCTGAATTGAAGAAAATGGCAGGGAGCCGATTACTTTCTTAACAATATAAGATATAAGTTATTCTCGGAAATCCAAAATCATGCTTGTCCTTTGATGCTTGTGTTGATAATAATTATTTATCAGGAGCTTTTGTGAGAACATCCGCAATTCATAAAGTTTATACTAGAGCGTCTAAATTCCGTACAACTTATCAAACATTCATCAAACCACCTTTGTTCTCGTCTAGTCTACTTGATGAAAACTAAATAAACCCTCTCAAATTACGCTTGGGTGTTTGTTTGTTTGTTTTTTTTTAATAGAGTTCACAGTAGCTTATAATCCATGAAACTACTGCAAAGGTAGGTCACAGTAGATTACTTAGTTTTACTATTTTGACAAAGAAAATTAATTTACTACGACCTACATGTTGCAGAGTACAACGAGACTGAAAAGTAATCAAAAGAAAAAACAGACATGAAAGAGAGAGAGAGAGAGAGAGAGAGAGAGAGAGATTATGAGCTTATTTCCGACCTTTTGGGACTAAAAGTCATTACATAAGAAGTGCCTCGGTAACCTTGACCTCCTTGATCATGGTCAATGTCAAAACCGGAAGTTGGCCATTATCCCGAAAACCGTTAGAGAGACTTTGAACTGAATTTGATTATTTGTGCCCAAAAGAGGAAAGAGTTAGACTACTTTATGTTTGCTTGATGACCTCGTTCAAGATAACAATCTGGAAACTGATAATTATGTCGAAACAGTGAAAGATTTGTCTTTCACCAGATGTATTGTGTCTCTGGCCTTCTGTCATTGCAAGCGGGTGCCATTTCGCTAGCGAAATTCAGTCTCGTTAGTTTTGGAATCGTGTTGAAGACCCTATAGAGAGCTTTTGTCAAAAGTTTACTTCTGAGTTTTCAGCACCCTGTAACGTCATAGAAGTAGATAATCATGTGCTCAAAAATCCAAACTTGTTTTCTATCTGTCATATAAAAAGCCTGTTTTTGTTACCAAACCATTTTGCTTCATTTGTCTAGTATTTTCAACTCATGGAAGACATGGCATACAGTTTCGGTTCTGAGTAAAAAGAAATCCCCTCACCTTCTGTGTTAAGCTTTTTACATGTTCCTTTGAAGGTAGCGATATGTGAATAAATTGAATTAGGACCTAATAAAACATGCTCTATTCATATCGTTGCATTGGAATTAGACTGGAGTGCTGAAGCATTTAAATTCAAATATTTAGATGGCCTTTTCTGAACAAGTGTAAACGGACTGTTCTGAGGCATCCGTATCTGACTGTGCTGCATTTGAAGAAATTTGGACCAGCCTTCCGAAATTTCTCAGTGCCTTGGTATCTGACGTTGGTTTCGTTTGAGCGTTCATTAAGTTCCTTCGTAATTTCTTGGCCATTTCCCTGCCAGCAACTTTTCTTGACCCTTCCGCCTGGTTTGACCGACCGATACGCACCAAGAGTCATCCTCTCATAAAAAGTTAGACAGCTTGCCAAAATTGTTAAAATGAGGCAAAGATTGCATGGAGATAGCTGAATCAAGAGTATAAGTGTAGAGTTCTAAATTCTAACTGATTGATTGTTGGTAGCATTTACAGTTAACTTATATATTTTCTTTCTGTAGTCATGGGAGAGAGACTAATCTTTAATTTGTACGCAAAGGCCACAAGTGCATCCACCCAACTTCGACGTACAATCCACATTAACTCTGCGAGCGTTGCAGGAGAAGGAAAGGGTGACCATTCTGCGACGAGACAAGCACGTGTATTGGGTATGCCTATCTTTCCACCCAAGACTGGGAGCATATTTATCGGAATCGCCTCAAGAACCTTAAAAGCAGGCCGTCATACAAAGCGCAATCCCTGTCAGTGGATAAACCTCAGTTGACGGCAGTTTCTCCAGACTATTTCAATTTTGTCGGTTTTCGATCGAGGCAATTTCAGTTTCAAAAGCAGATCCAAGAACTGCAACACATACTACAGACAAAGATGTCTAGACCCGGTGTCTAGAACCTAGAACCGTGGTACTTTGGCTACTATATCTCGCCCAGCAACCGAGCAGCCAGCAACCGAGACGCAGGCCTCAATTCCTCCATTCCAGAAGACAACTCCGGTTTGCGCCTAGATGGTGTGCCGTTCAGAGATTCGATTCAAGAGATCGCTACGGTTAGCCCAAGCGTGGTGCGGCACGCATTTGCGGACAAAAATGACTGGTTCATCCGAATTGCATAACAAAATGCCCCGCCTTCACAGGACTCTTGTTGGATTGTCGACCAGGAAGAGCGGTATTAACACTTGACAAGTCTTTGACATGGTCAAGGCTTATATGAATTTGTGAGGGGAGCAGTTGGTGCTATTTTTTCTTGACAGTAAAAATTCATTTTCTTGACTCAGCTTCTTCTCTGCCACCACAGGCCCCACAAGCACCACAGGCACCACAAAACTTTGTACTTATATAGAACTTGATCTGAGAGTGTGCATTTTTTGTCTACGATTTCGTTTTTATGCTTTAAACGTCATGCGAACACAGCTGATTTTAGAATAAATAAAGCTCATTTAAAAGCAAAGTAACGCTTGAGCAAAACAGCACAGCTTATGGGCATTACGCGAGCTCTACCTGCATAGAGAAAAACTTCATGTTGTTCAAGAAATAGTAAGCCGTTTAAAAAAGTATTTTTTAACTTTTAATGTTTGCCAAGTGTTGAAGATTTCGCTTGCGTAATACGGTTCTAGTTATTGCAGAAATGAATTTCAGCAAAAATGGATGCAAGCGAGAGATGCACACTCTTCCGCTTTCACCCACCCAAGAATTTCTCAGTTCGTCACGGCCCCTATAACTTATTTCGTTAGAACAACTGTCCTAACGCACGGTTTGGGTGTCATCCATGCGTACCTACTCAGACATTCCACTTGTAAAGAAATATGTTAAATCTCTAGAAGCGCCCGCTTCTCACATTATGTCTTCTCAAGATCATAACTTTAACACTTTAGGTCAAAATCAGGTTTGATCGCCTACATCTAGACAGACGTGGCAAAGACTTCGATAGTGTGTCTGCATCGAAACGCGTTTCCAACACTTCTGTTCAAGCGTGAAAGCCCTTAGAAATTCACGCGATTCTGGGAGAAAAACAGTAGTTTCCCCAACAGACACGAGCGAGTGAACGAAGAGAGCAGAGCTCTTTCGAAGGACCTGGCAATAACCTTCAGGGCTTCGCATCTAGCAACTCAAGCGGAAGAGGCGCGTTGGGCTTGATCCATGTCAAGTGGGCAGTCACAGCCATATCCCAAGCGCTCCAAGCCATCCAACAGACACGACCAAAGCGGAAATAATATAGTCAGCAGCAAACCAAAGTATCGCCAAGAGAGAAGGCTCTCATCTGTACAAGATACTTTTACAAGCTCTGAAATCTTCGAAAGTTTGTTAACCTGCAGTGCCTCCTTGTCCGTGGGCAGAAGGCTTGGCCAGTTGTGGAAAAGCTGGGAAGAGTTTCGGGCGCCGCGACAGGCATTCGTTTGTTAAAGGTTGGTTACTTCCTCTGGAAAGTTTGCTTGACTGTAGTGCGTCCTTGTCCTTGATGGCTAAGCCAGTTCCGGAAAACCTGGGAAGAGATCGGGGAGTTGCGGAAGTGGGCCCATTAATTACAGGTCGGAAAGAGACCGTGGGATTGGAACCATCCACCCCTTTCATACCCCAGACTCGGACGGGCCTATCAGCCTAAAACAACCGGACTCGGAAAAAGCTGATGTATTAGTCAAAACAATCCAAGAATTGGAAAGGTACCAAGTACCAAGTACCAAGTACCAAAAAATCTGAGGATTGATGGTTAATCATAGATCTATTATGAACGAGTTCCTCCGCACAGCGTCGTTTCCGATGGACAAGGCGGAAGTGATCAAAGAGGCTCTGCAAGAAGGTACGTGGACTACATCCTCCGATGCCTATATTCATATATCATTCCGAATCCGTATATTTCTGTGCTACCAGATAGGGCAAAACGTTGTTGATTTCTGCCTGACTACTTTGGCCTATTAGCTGCTTCTTACGTGCTCTCAAAGGAAGTGATAACACTCGGTTAATGGAATCGGTTATAGATTATGCTAGTCTTTCAGTACCTTACGACTGCATCGTAACCCACCTACTTCCGGAGACAGCATGGCGGCAAACCAACCTCTTCGTTTGTCATGCTCATGCTATTCCGGTAGATATGCTGGGCAAAATTTGAATTGGTTCCAAAGCAAGAAATTGTGTTTCTGGGAGAAAGGTGACACTTAACCCAGGGTGATTCTTCCCAGCATACATATAAGGAGCGCCGACGTTACATCGTTTGCAGTTGAGTTTTGGAAAGCGTAGAGGCTACGTGTCAGGTGTGAGTCCAGAGGGTGCAAAGTGTGTTGTTGTGAGTTTTTGGGTGCATTCGAATGAAAGGCTGCATAAATCTTGTTGTGGATAAGTTATGAAATAGTGAGACATGATTGGAAAAAAAGAAAGAAATGTAAAAATTCTTGGCTGTTTGTAAATTTTATTTAACGTTTTTTAGAGAATAAATATAGAAAACAGCAATTTGTGATTTTGTTGAATGGATCTTGCCCACAAAGTGAAATCCACACGCACAACCTTGGGAGCCGTATTTTTCATTAAAGGCAACTTTGACCAGCATTTAGCTTCAGATCTTGTGTGTGAAACACGTCAAACGTTCAGTTACCCATATCTCCCTTGTAAGAACTCCACTCATAGGTAGCATTCCTGGGAGCTCAGCTATATTACGCGTCACGATCACCTTTGTAGCATCTGACAACAAATACAAGTATTTGATTATCATCCAATGGATGGTCGGAGATGTGCAGTAGGCAGGACCCGGTAAAGCATGACCTACCTACACGGATAGCCTCTTGGTAACATGCGTTATACAGGTTTAATAACGCTTGGTAGTGCTAATCAACACAAATTGTGTTCAGTTAAAGTGGTTTATTTTTTCGGTATTGATGTATCAGTCGGTTTGGTTAGCAGATAAGATGTTTGGTTGGTATTGGCCCACTGTGGCCGTGGTAATTTTTGGTAATCGTTGATAAACTTTGACATTAATTGGATTTTGTTGGTATTTTTATAAAACGTTTTTTTCTGTGTGTTCTAACCTTGGTTACTTTGTAATATCCAGTCATTTGCTCACACAGATTCTTCTCCGTGTCCTGTTGTTTGGATTAAACGAAAGGAATTGTTTTCTGCAAGACTTTTATTTGCCTTTTTACCACGTTTAAGCACTGACTCATGCTCCCACGAGTAATTTGTATTTTGCGAAGAAATTTTTCTTATGCAGTTCCGCTGCTCTGTCTAGGTCTTTATTTCCATCTAAAAGTGGAGAAGAGCGAATTCCGAATTGTTATGAAGTAAAATTGACTCTTTATTTTGTTAAGCGTAATCGGTGTTTCTCATTATAGGGGAATTTACCCACCCTCCAGCCCTCAGCTTGGGGTGGTTTTGTCTTAATTAGGGTGGCAGAAAGAGAATTACGATTTCTCTTCTCTCCTGATTGGATAATCAGATGGACTAAGAGTATTACAACTGCACTGAAAAAATGATTTATTGTGCGTGAAGACACCAAATATGAAGGGAAACTATCAAAACTGGAGAATGCGAATTATGTTTTTACTCGTAAAAGCTCGTTTCACAAAATTAAACTTCAGAATATACAGCTGTATGCTTTAATTGTTACATAATTTAACTATCATTTTGCTTTTTTTGTTCGACATAAAAAATTACGGCACTCATCTAAATCATGTTTCTCTAATTGTTCATGTAAGTGTATGAATAATTATTCCGCATTATTCCAGCCTTTAAAACATAGTTGGGAATTTTCCGATTGTGCATGGTTCCTCAGTAAACATCATTAAGCCATCCCCGTTAGGTATACATCGCAACCAAACGTCGGATCAACGTTAGATTTTGCTTGATTATGGAAATCCAGACAACGTGATATTGTGAAGAGTGATATTGTATAGACGTCAGAAAAGTGATCTCTAATCGCCTTCTAGAAAAGTGATCTCTAATCATAAAGAGTCATGCTCGCCTTTTCATCAAAGGATCCCCACCCATGGATTATCCGGCGACGGAGGATATGCAAGAAATCATTTTTCATGAATATTTTAAAACACGGCAGGAAAACATTGACGCTGCTAACGTTCTCATCTATTAAGTCTTCGCATGGCTTATATTCCATGCCCCCCAAATGCGTTTCTAAACGCGGGCTTCAGAGCCTACTCTGTAAGCTCAGTTGTCTTCACAGACAACACATAGACCGCGTTGAACTGGAGTTCCACAAGAAAAAGACTAACCTCGGATATTTTGATGGAACTATGTGTTCTACATAACATTAAGGTCACTGTTTTGTATATCATCAGTCGTGCGAACGAGCTCGCGGACGCAGTCTCGAGAGGTCTCATCCTCTCCCTTCGCTCTCGCCCACCTCCCTTCGTCGACTTACGCAAACACATACCGTGGGAGTTGGTGTTTGTGTACTTTCTAGACTGGTCAGACACCCGGAAATACTGGACCGCGAGACCGAAAAACAGCCACTGGAATATCCGCCTTCGCCAGCGTCAACCCTGCCCACGTAGTACACGTATTTGGTTATTCAAACTTACAGAACTGTATTGTTTTGAGTAGGCTTTGGGCTTTCGGCACCTCAAGTGGCTCTGCTTTGTAGAAAATACAGTTTACCCTAAAGGTTCCTCTGTTTTTATCGTGATTATATTATCGTAACTGGATGGAAGCAGCTGCTCAAAGCGAGAGCAGGCTACTGGTATTCAACATGTAAAGATTGAAGGGTCTGTATCTTTTAATTTAGAATCCATGACCTGACAGGCCCTTGGACGAGATATAAAGTTACGTTTCTTTTATTTTTTGTCGCCATGTTCGAATTCCATTGGTAACATTATTCTAATAATGCCTCTGACAATCTGAAGGCACTTAATTATACATATAACACACTTTGGGCCCGACAGGGCGAGATTCACAAACAGAAGCATTCATATTTGTTATGGCACATTCGTATTGACATTAGCTTAGAGATACATGCATACAACAAGCAAAGACTGCACCCTTGCTTTCTCCAAATTCGACGGATTATTCACACACTAAATCCTACAATCGAGACTGGAAACTTGTATCTGGTGTTTGGAATAGGGAGGTGTCCGACTTACCCAGATTTTTGATAAGTAGAAGCCAATGACAAATTAAAAGAGACTGTAAAATTTTGCTAAGAAGTTATCCACATTATACAGCACTTTCCGGCAGGTTTTACTGTACTCCCGCCCACCAAAAAAACCCAGTCACCTAGTCTCAATGTATTTGAATTGGATCAAAAGTTAACATAGTGATGAAGAAATAAAGAGCAGGAGTGAGATATGGAGTAACATGGGGCAAAACGTCCTTCAGGGGTAAAACACCCACCCTAACTGTCATGAGTCTTCTGAACCAATCACGTGGGCGTTTTGCCTCAAGCAGGACGCCCACTTTGATAGGAAAAAAATCATTTAATTTCTCCAAAGGCATATGATTTTTACAAACAGTTACCAGCCTTTTGTTGAGAAGTACAGCCTGGCATCACATTTAAAACAGATACGCGTGTGCGTCGGAATCAAAAGTTTGTGAATAGAAACAGTCACATTCGTCGCGACACATTCTTGTACATAATATCTCCCATACAGCAAACAGTATTCAAAAGATCACGCAATTCCAAACAATTGGGTCTGAAAATTGTGTCCGGAATACAGAAGTGTGTAAATTATCCAGGTTGTTATTGTACATAAACAAATTAATAGGGATTGAAATATTTTTTTCCGAATTAGGGAGTTGCGCACATTATACAGGTTTGTGTGGGCAGGTTTTACTGTATGATTACTTTTTTCTTGTTTTGAACTTAACCTTTCAATCGTTTATTTTTTCTTGGAGTATAGTTTAACCTTTAAGAAATGTTTTCACGGGAGTAATTTAATAATTCACTAAGGCTTTCCAAAGACAAGCTTATCATTTGAGTCGGGTTTTCCGGAGCGTAGCTTAACATTTAATAGGTTTTTACGGGCGTAACTTAACACGTGAATAATGTTTTCCTTCTGGTAACTTTATATTTTAGTGTTTTCTGATGGTACCTTTAGTTATAGTAGGGTTTCAGAGTGCAACATTAAACAGTTTCACAATTCTGCAGTGTTTCTATTCACAAAGAGGTAACAGTATTAATGCAGATTCAGAACTTAGGGAATCCACATTTATAAAACACATTGAATTAAAAACTGGCTTTTAGGCACAATTGCAAGTCTGTTCAGTTTGTTGATATTGCAACGGATTAACGAAAGCAGTGAAGTCTGTAATGTACTTAGTTGCCTTTTCATGTGTAGTGGCGAATACTTCTGGCGTCATTTGTTAATAAAATGTTATTTCCTGCTATAATTGCCTTTCAAAAGTTGGAATAAAATATTGTTGTCCATTAAGCACATCTTATAACACAACTCTCACATTAACAATGTTTTCAAAAATCGCGGATGTGAGGTGTCCACTTTTTATCTGAATATGAGGTGTCTACGCACATTCGGGGTATCCAAACGAGGAGTGTCCAGATGAGTAGTGCCCAGAAGCGAGGTGCCAGGGTGCCATTCAGCCCGAAGTTATATAAATAATCACCTGTAAAATCACCTGCAATCACCTGCTATTTCACCTTATTTCACCAGCAACGTGAGGGATAGAAGCATATAATCAAAATAGAAAAAGGTAGAGCAGTTCGGCTATATATATATATATATATATATATATATATATATATATATATATATATATATATATATATATATATATATATATATATATATATATATATATATATATATATATATAGCCGAACTGCTCTACCTTTTTCTATTTTGATTTCGCTTTCAGCTAATTTTCCAGCACGAAAATTTACATCAAAAATGGATTTCAAGCACGTGGCAGTAATTAGTGTTCGTGATCTTGCCCGTCCCCCCAAAAGAAAAACCTCTTGCTTTGATTTAAAATGTTTGTTTCTTTTCCCCCAACTTCTACCATTGTTTAAAACCATTTGCTATCAATGCGTTCAGCCCAACTGGTAATATTGTACCCCCCGCATCCGTCGCTGCCTCCGTATTGAAGGCTGATATCCCATGTTTGAGATTTTGTGTGTAGCAAATCACCTTGTTCCTAAGTATAAATTCACGTCTCCTACAGGAAGTGGTCTTGTTTTTTTTTGTTTTTTTCAAATATGAGTAGTATGCATTTTACGTCACAGGAGAGACTATTTCACTGCGATATCAAACGGTAATGCATAAATAAAGTTCGCATATACAGATTGGGTCCAGTTATAATACGACACCGGATGTAGAGTGCCCAGCAAAAACAAACGTGCCCGCCAATCACTGCACAGCTGAGTAAATACCATAAGGGACCACATGACAGTAACGTTTCATTTCAATGCAACACTGTCGATCACCCCCTCCAGTTCCGCCTTTGAAAAAGCTAATACGATAAGACAACTCATGTGGAGAGATTTGCTCGACTCTTCTCCATGTTCAATGTTTGACCTTTTGTTGCGGGTACCTCATTATGCATAATTAATAACTGGCAATTATTAATTACGATTGGCGAAGGTCATGTATATTCTTTAAATAGTTAAATAAGTAATAGCGTCGGGGAAGTTCTTGTTACACGTTCCCGTCATGTTCGGATCGATCTTCGAAGAGTTAACCAAATGGATAATCCGAATATGTTGAGGCTTATTGCACACCGAAGATTTTGTCTTATTTCGAAACCCCATAGTATTAATGTGTGCGAAATTTAAATTATAATGGATAAAACAAACAGGATAAAATGAACGGCGTTTGCAGAGCGGCTATTTTCATACATGTATATTTATTTATGTTTCCTTCGTTAACAATGTCGCAAAGTGAGTTACATATTTATTTTACATACAATTGATGCCTTTTTTTTTATAAATATGAGTTTAAACCGTAACAGTTTTACTCTGGTCATAAAAAGTTGATGTAAAAATTAGTAAAAGCGGCAGCAAAATTTATTTTATTTTTTTAAACTAAAGAAAACTAAACTTTTGAAACTAAACTAAATTAATTTTTAGACATCAGAAGTTTAATTCTTTATAACAAAAATAAAACATTTAAGAGCAACATCTTAGCAACATCATCAAATGAGCTCAATTCTTGATTTATATTTATTGATATCAAGAATGAATTTTTATTTCTACCATGCATAAAGGAAGCATTTCTTGAGCTAAAAAATCATGTTTTTATTATTATAAAAATGCAGTTTTACATATCCAGTACTGAACTGACGATTCGTTATGCTTTACTCGAATATCCCTTGAGATATTTTAAATTTTGCAAAATTGATTTTTGTATCTCCAAAATAAGAGTTTGCTATTTATGGAATGCCATTTTACCATTTAACGTCAATTTTTATATCAGACTTTAATTTAAGCTATTAATAAACTAATGCATATCTCTAACAATGCCATTTTAACATTTAATACTAATTTTTCATATCAAAATATAATTAAAGATATCAATAAATCAATACAGATCTCATTGAATTGTAGATTATGCAGAAAAAAATCAATTTTACAAACTTAAAAAATCTTAAGACAGCACATATTTAAGTAAAATTTAATGACTCTTCAATTAAGTTTTGGAGATGAAAATTTGAATGATTGATAATAATAATAACTGCACATTTTGAGCTCAAGAATCACTTCTTTTTTGTGCAGTACAAAAATTAAGAACACGTTCTGTCTACAGGCGCCAGTCATTATTTCATTCACAGATATTTATGGAATTTATGCTATTTTCACATTTATTAGACAATTGTTGATATCAAGATTTTATTTTTTTATCTCAAAAATTGATTTTTTTGATATCAAGAATTAATTTTTTGGTCTCTATAATTATATTTTTGGTATCTCTAAATGTGTTCTTGATCTCAAAAAAATTTCTGATATCCATAGATATTTAGGGATATTAAACAATATTTATTTATATCAATATGATTTATTGATATCTAAAATTGATTGATCAAAAGTTCAATTCTTGATAGCAAAAATGATAGCAAAATCTCAAATTTGAGCTAAATAATTTATTTTTTTTATTGATGTCAAGAATTTATTTTAGATAACATTATTTCATGGTGAAACTTTTTAAATTACATTTTGAAATCTGCAAATGATTTTTGATCGCAAAAATTAATTTTGATATCAAAATGTCAATCTATTTTTAATCTCATTCGAAAAAATGATATCTGAAATAAGTTCTTCAGATCTATAAAAAGAAAATAAGTTATTCAGCTCAAAACTGTGAAGTTGCTATCAAGTGTTTAATTTTTACTGTCGAGAATTGAACTTTTGCTGTCCGAAAATTCAGTTTTAGATACCATTAAATCATTTTTGATACCAGCAAATATTTTTCGACATCCCTAAGAATTTATTGATATTAAAGGAGAATTTTTGAGCTCAAGAATACATCAAAAGATACCAGATATCAATCACTAATATCAGAAACGAATTTTTGAGAAAAAAATAGTTTTTGATTTCAGCAATTGCCTAAAAATGTGAAAATGGCATTCCATAGCTATCTAAAATACGGATATTGATAGCAAAACACAATTTAATGATATCTACATTGCTTTATTGATATCTTTAATGATAGTTTGATATAAAATAATTAACATTAAATGTGAAAAGGGCTATTGACTGTTTTTGCAATTTGTGGAGTGGTCCCATTTGCATGATGGTCCTATCCCACAGTTTTCTTGTACATAGTAATGAAGGGGTCCATGAATAAACTTCATAACTCCACTTATCAGGAAAATGCACTATTACCACCACGGTATTTCTTGGCCTCTGTTCTATGGCATTTGTAAGTCTTACACCTCAAAACCGATTAGAAGTGGGCATTTCTTAGGAAAATGCTATGGGAAAAACCTATGTTTGTTACTAAAATTTCGAACTTTAAAAGCGTTTTTCTCCACTGCTGATAACCGCAGTTATCAGGTTTATGCATGGACCCCGTCACCAAAGAGCTTCTATTTACTAGAAGGGTCTTTGCCTTCACTGTTGATTGTTTGTGTGTTTCAGGTGCCTGTCGCTGGCATGCCGCCTTCATATCACAACTTGACGACAGTGCACTCACGGGATCCACCCAATCAGACAGCTTACACACATATTCTCAGTCTAGGCTCAGCACCAGCTCTGCTTCACTTGGTTGGGTACCTTTCTATAACGAAGTCGGCCAGTACCTCCAGGCTGATTTGGGTAATATACATCAGCTGGAGAAAGTAGAAACACATGGGGACTCAAGCTGCCAGTACCAGCAGTGGGTGACTTCCTACCAGTTGGATTACAGTCAGACGGTGTCCGGTTACCAACACATACTAAATACTGATGGGACTCCAAGAGTTTTTAACGCCAACAATGACTGTAGTACTGTCGTGCACAATACTTTTGACTCGCCTATTTTAGCACGTTACATACGCCTCTACCCCCAGACATGGTTTAACAACATTTTTTTGAGCTGGGAAGTATATGGCTGCGATCCGCCAGCAGGTAGGCCTTCCTTTTAAAAAAGCGTACTAACATTTTATAACCGAAGGGAAAGACGGAAAAAAGTCATGTTGCGCTCTTTTTAATCTAACCGATCGGGCGACCATATTTTTTGTTTTTCTCGAAAAAATTAGACCCGATCGGGGTCAACTTTTTTGTTGTTGAAAATTTCGGTGAACCGATATTCTTTTATTATTTTTTCGTAAGATATGATGAAAATTGTTGAATAAAATGCTCAAGTGACTGTAAAATTTCCGACAATAAATAGACGAGATTAACGTTTCAAATATTTTATTCTTTTTTTAACCAAACTGTATTTCGCGTTAGAAACAGTTCCTCAAGCTTATTAATGTTGTTAACTCTGTGGAAACGGTACAAAAATCAAGGCGTGTAACACGAAGTAGAATCGTCGAAAATATAACAAGAAAACCGCCGACGGAAGCGGCTGTCTCGGGCTTGTATCAGAGTCACCTCCAGGCCAGACACAGAGCCTCACAGCACGGCTCTCCACACAGAAAAGGGAGGAGCACACGTTTCCGGTGTCCATAGCAACGGATCTAATTCTGGACGCTCCTCCCTCGAAAAGGCGATGCCGTAAAGCAACGCTAACGGTCGAGAAGTGACAACAGCCCATATCATCTGAGGCAATGTTATTTTCTTTCCGTCGAGACATGGATTATTTAATCAACAGCTCTCAGTAAACAAGGGCATGAGCAAATCTTGGGGGGAGCTGCCGTAATAACATATCACTGCTGTCGACGAAAAGGTCTCATTGTTCGACAGAGTAATAATAAAGGATCATAATACTCAATGTAATAAATATTTCACGTGACATTTTTACCTGACATAACACTTAAATTACAATTTATAAGTGCGTGTGAGGCGTTTCTTGTGTGGAAACGCTGGGCCAAACCTTAAGGACAAGTTTCTCCTCTCTAAAGCGATTTTCAGGACTTTTTCTGCCTTACAGATCAATCCACTTCACTTAATAATTTTTAACACCAGACGGGCTGACCAATTTTTTTCTTTCTTTTTTTTGGACCAGACCGGGTCACTTTTTCTCGATTTTAGTAACCATGCCGAGGTATGAGAAACAGGGTTATTTTTTCCGTGCTTGGCACTTTTAAGTTTTCAATTACAGATGATACATTAAGAATATTTGAAACTGAACTTTCAATATCAGTGTGACATTATTGTTTTAATGTCTCAATATGATGCTTTCTTTCTCTCTTTTTTCATTTTTGTGACACCGTGTGTTGAGCTTCTATATTAAGTGTGTGTTAATTCATTTGGTGCAGAACAGTCTTAAATGGAATGCACACAATGCAAATACTAATAAAGTATGAAATTTTGAAGACACATAAGGGTTTGCTACTCTATATTAATCAAAGTCGAAGTATCTATTCCAAAAGGCCACAAAACGACGACGCCGGAAATTTAACCACTTTGGCTCAGCCGAATGCGCATTTCTATTTCCGGGTCGCACTGTGCAAAAAAAAAACAAAACAAAAAAAAAAAAACGAAAAAAAAAAACATACAAACAAACAAAAGAACTGATGCACCGAAATTAAATGTGAACTCACTAACAAACTTAGTTACTTCACCACGCTTTTTGCACAACAGTTGACGAGTATTTGGTGTCGCTGTCCAGTCACGCACACGGTACTGTAACAATTTACCATGACCGCGAATGGGGGACAGTTTGTGATGATGATTTTGATCGAAACGACAAAGGGTGCCATGTTGTTTGCAATCAGCTTGGATACTCGTAAGTATTATATGGTGTTCAAAGGGCAGAGAAATGAGAACATCATGGGGAACAGGATAAGTTATTTTATATCCTGGATTGTCTTGGATTGTGCTACGTTTGGCTTGTGAAAGGCACATCATCGTTGGATAAACGTTGCACCCGATATTGGCTCAATGTTGCATTTTGATCATTTATTGAGGTCGAAACTAAGTGCCATGTGATAGAAACATCACCCACAAAATCCCTTGTGAAAATCATCTGCTGGTCGAATTTAATAGTAGTTGTAAAACACCGTTTCGAAAACAGGAAGTGACGTCAGGGCCGGCGTAACCATGGTGACAAAGTGATGAGCCCCCCCCCCCCCAGGCGGCAGCCGGGTAAGGACAGACCCCATGGTGAAAAAGTGAGCACCTCCCATCAGGACATACTATGTACCGATCTCCCCCCCCCCCTACGCGGCAGTCGGGACAGACCCCATGGTGAGAAAGTGAGGACCCCCCCCCCTAGGCGGCAGACGGGCTAAGCCTAGGACATACTATGCACCGACCCCCCCTCCCCCCCCAGGATCGTGATAAAAATTTCACTGTTTGATTAAGTCATATGTAAAGTTTTCTTATAAAGTAGTCGCGGACTATTTACGCATGTGGCTGTATACATATTTGTAACATGCCGCCATTTTAACTTTGTAAAAAGTGAAAAAGTGAGATAACTTTCGTTATACTTGACCGATTTGTATGAAAATTTTAGTTTGATTCAGTTTTATATCTAGTTTTAACATTAAGTAATCACAGGCTATTTGCGTATGTGGCTGTATGCATACTTGTAACATGCCACCATTTTAACTTTGTAAAAAGGGAAAAAGTATGATAACTTTCGTTATAGTTGACCGATTCGTATGAAAATTCCACTGTTTGATTCAGTTTTATATCTAGTTTTAACATTAAATGATCAAGGCTATTAGCACAGGGGGATGTATGCATAATTGATTCACCTTAAATTTTTAACTTAAAAAGTGAGATAACTTTCGTTATAGTTGACCGATTTGAACGAAAATTGCACCGTTTCATTCATTTTATATCTAGTTTACAGTGATCAGAGGCTATTTGTACCGGCGGCTGTGTGCATCATGGATTCACTTTAAAATTTTAAATTAAAAGTGAGATAACTTCCGTCATGGTTAACCGATTTGAATGAAAATTTCACCGTTTCATTCAGTTTGATGTCTAGTTTACAGGGATTATAGACTATTTGCATAGGTGGCTGTAAGCACTTTGGTTGGAACACACCCCCCATTCAAAGATGTGTTCTAATGGCAAGCCCATTCAAACATGTGTTCGAGTTATTTTTTGGGGAAAAACATATGACGTCATAGTATTGTTCAACAAGTTTTTTTCAACAAGTTGCTTAATAATTGTGCAACAAGTGGTTGTACAACAATTGTTCAACAAGCTGTTGTTCAACATGATCGAATGACGTCATTATGACGTCATAATGACGTCATGATGACGTCATAAAGACGTCATGACGTTAGACTCTCCTAAGCGGTATAACCCTAACCCTAGGCGTAGACAACATGTTCAACAACATTTTGAACATGTTGAAGTTGTGGAACATGTTGTTCAACATGTCGTTCAACAAGTTGATCATGTTCAACATGTTGTTCAACAAGTTGTATATAAGGCTATGTTTTTCATCATTTGAAAGTGTATGTTGAACCGAAAGGATGTATGAATGCAACATTCGTTTGAAATCTTACAATTGGCCACAAAGTATTAAAAGGCACTTAAAGGATGCTCACACTTCAGAAGAAGAAGAATTGGAGATAGATATGGAAAACCCTGTAAAACCACCTATCACTGAAACTTTAGATGAGTTTTCTATGGTAAGTCAAAGCGTCAACATGACTGAAAAGAATGCACATACTTGTACAGAATGTGGTGCGTTATACAAGAGTCAAGAAGCTTTGTTCAAACATATGGCACATTGTGGTGAGGGTGATGAAGACAGCAGCTCTGAAAGTGAGTCAGAAACAGACTCTGTTTGGTATGATATGGTTCAAGAAGTCTACGATGAATATGATACCAAAATTCAAGAAAAGATTTCAGAATATAAAGAACAAGGGCTTGAAGATGTGCGGGAAATAGCAAGTGATGACTTTCGAAACATTTATAAGTGTCGACTTAAACATCTGTTTATGAGACTATTCAAATATACCCAACGTCTAGAACAAAACGAACATTATCAAACCATTTTAGAAGACTTTAATTACTTTGTTGATGAAAAACATTACGAGTATTCAAAGGCACTAAAGGCGGCTATAAGAAGAAACGATGCATTCTTTGAAGAGCTTCTAGATGAGGAGGAGGAAGCTGAAGGCAGCGACGAAGAAAGTGATATGGATGAGGACAGTGAGATGGAAAAGAGTGAAGCAGATGAAGAAAAATATACTTATTTGACTAAACTTTATAATAAAGACTTTGTAAATCAACAAATGTTGTAATATTGTTATAGATTTAAGCTGTGTGTATTTAAGTGTATTAATAAAACTATTCAACACATGTCTTGTTTTTTTTCTGAACTGGCTGCTATTGTTGCATCAATTGCTTGAACTACAACATGCTGAACAACAACTTGTTGAACAAAATGTTAAACAACATGTTAAACATGTTCAACTTAGTCAACAACATGTTGAACATGTTCAACTTGTTCAACAACATGTTGAACATGTTAAGCATGTTGAACATGTTGAACTTGTTGAACAACATGTTAAACATGTTGAGCAACAGCTCGTTGAACAATTGTTGTACAACTTGTTGCACAATTATTAAGCAACTTGTTGAAAAAAAAACTTGTTGAACAATACTATGACGTAATATGTTTTTCCTTAAAAAATAATTCGAACACATGTTTGAATGGGCTTGCCATTCGAACACATCTTTGAATGGGGGGTGTGCTCCAACCAAAGTGCTTACAGCCACCTATGCAAATAGTCTATAATCACTGTAAACTAGACATCAAACTGAATGAAACGGTGAAATTTTCATTCAAATCGGTTAACCATGACGGAATTAATCTCACTTTTAATTTAAAATTTTAAAGTGAATCCATGATGCACACAGCCGCCAGTACAAATAGCCTCTGATCACTGTAAACTAGATATAAACTGAATGAAACGGTGAAATTTTCGTTCAAATCGGTCAACTATAACGAAAGTTATCTCACCTTTCCACTTTTTACAAAAAAATGGCGGCATGTTACAAATATGCATACAGCCACATACGCAAATAGCCTGTGATCACTAAATGTTAAAACTAGATATAAATCTGAATCAAACAGTGAAATTTTCATTCAAATCGGTCAACTATAACGAAAGTTATCTCACCTTTTAAGTTAAAATTTTAAAGTGAATCAATTATGCATACAGCCGCCGATGCAAAGAGCCCATGACTACTTAATGTTAAAACTAGATATAAAACTGAATCAAACAGTGAAATTTTCATTCAAATCGGTCAACTATAACGAAAGTTATCTCACTTTTTAAGTTAAAATTTTAAGGTGACTCAATTATGCGTACAGCCGCCGGTGCAAATAGCCCATTAGTACTTAATGTTAAAACTAGATATATAACTGAATCGCGCAGTGATATTTTCATGCAAATCGGTCAAGTATAACGAAAGTTATCTCACTTTTCCACTTTTTACAAAGTTAAAATGGCGGCATGTTACAAATATGCATACAGCCACATGCGTAAATAGTCCGTGACTACTTTATAAGAAAACTTTACATAAAACTGAATCAAACAGTGAAATTTTCATGCAAATCAGTCAAGTATAACGAAAGTTACACACTCTTGAAGTTAGCCATATCACGATCCTGGGTGGGGGGGGGGGGGGGGGGCGTTCGATACATAGTATGTCCTAGGCTTAGCCCGTCTGCCGCCTAGGGGGCGGTCCTCACTTTCTCACCATGGGTCTGTCCCGACTGCCCCCTAGGGGGCGGGGTCGGCACATAGTATATCCTGGGGGGGTCCTCACTTTTCACCATGGGGTCTGTCCTTACCCGGCTGCCGCCTAGAGGGGGGAGGGGGGGGGGGGTCATCACTTTGTCAGCATGGTTACGCCGGCTATGACGTCACTTCCTGTTTTCGAAACGGCGTTTTACAACTACTTTTAATGTTAAAATTTTATTTTTATGCTATGTTTGATGCTGTAATAAAACGTTGCGGTAATTCTTTTCAAATCTATGAAATTGGCAATGATCGATTATGAATTTAGTGAAACTGTCCCTTAATAATTATTAAATCATACAAAAAAGGACCACAATACATCCCACAGTAAGGGGAACATTTCAGGCAGATATTTTTGTAAGTTGCCGACGACCTCTAAAAATCTTGAAAATGGTACAGCTAACACATAACATTAATCAAAATTTGATTGCACAGGACCGGTATTCATGCTGAGTGCGGCGAGGGGAGTGGTCGGATATGGCTTGATGAAGTGACGTGCAACGGAGGAGAGGCCAATTTGAATGACTGTCCCCGTAATGCATGGGGCGTTCACAATTGTTTACATCACGAAGATGCTGGCTGCAAATGCTGCAACAGCGTCTATGCAAACTGCGCGAGCTCTCCGCTATGTCAATTGGGTAACAGACGAAAAAAAGAACCTAGAGATATTTCGATTAAATCTATGTTGTAATGAGAAAATTTATTAAAACTGTCAGTAAATATTTGACAAAATTCACATACGCACTTTGTACTTTGTGAAGCATGCATGCTCCATCACAACACCAATTCTAGTTCAAAAAAGAAATCATAAAAACACTTGTTTAACTGCAATTGTAGCAATATCTGTGTGTGTAATTGTTTTCTTTTATCGGAGTTAGATTTATTATATCTATTAGATCCTTAATTGTTGGTGTCCATCCAAAGTGCAACATTTACATTTTTACCTGTACAAAGAGCCAAAATGACACAAAAAGAGCTACTTGACAATCTCGCATTAACTTTCAACCAATCTCCAAAAGTTCTTTCTGTCAATTATTAGCTTGGCTTAGTATTTAAAAACATGACATCGAAGCTTTCGTTGGTATCGGGATAGATTATAACTACAGTGGAAGCCCCCCCCCCCCCCCCCCCACGTGAAAAAAAACACCATTAGGACTAAACTTTAGGTGTCCGATTCCCAGTACTGTTTTCCGGTTGTCCCAGTGGAAGAAAACATTAACTGTAAATCTGCATGAGACCACTGTGCGAGGGTGGCCTCATTTGCTGGATGGTCTTATCCCCATGTTTTACTGTATTATCTGACAGACACAAGCATTACATCAACTGTCCCACACCAAGTTTCCCTGTCCTACGGTTCCTATGGCATTCTAAGCATCTACAACAATGGGGAATGGGGGACAGTTTGCGATGACTATTTTAACGACAGTGGATGCAGTATCGTGTGCACTCAACTAGGATACACGTGAGTAACGTCAACAGTAAACACCTCAAACTATGGAATGCCATTTTCACATTTATTAGACAATTATTGATATCAAGAACTAGTTTTTTTTATCTAAATTGATTTTTTTATATCAAGAATTAATTTTTCTACCTGTAATTATATTTTTGATACTTTAATATTTAATGCCTATTTTTCATCTCAAAATATAATTAAAGATATCAATAAATCATTGTAGATCTCAGTAATTTATATTCTGCTATCAATATAATTGATTTTTGAGATAAAAATATCAATTAGCAAACCGAACAAATCTTAATGAAGACACACAATTGTATAAAATTTAACGAATCGTCAATTAAATTTTGGAGATGAAAACCTTAATTATTGATATCGATAATAACAACACAATTTTTGATCTCAAGAATTGCTTCTTTTTTGTACAGTAAAACATTAAAAGAAATATTTTGTGTACAAGGATCAGTCATTATTTTATTCATATATGTGTGCTTCTGAATTTTGTATGTAAAAAATATCAAAAGTCAATATTTGAGATCAAAAATTCACTTGCAGATTTTCAAATACAAAATTGAAAAGTCTCATTCTGAAATGATATCTGAAATAAATTCTTGATATCAATAAAAAGAAAATAAATTACTGAGCTCAAAATTGAAATTTTGCTCGCAAATATTTCATTTTTGATATCAGGAATTGAATTTATCTTGTAAAAATCAATTTTAGATATCATTAAATCATTTTTGATATCAATAAATATTTTCTGACATCTCTAAATATGTAATGAAATCAAGAATTATTTTTGGGATCAATAATACATTTATAGATATCCCAAGTAATACCAGATAGCAAATATTAATTCTTGATATCAAAATACGAATATTTTGAGATCAAAAACTAATTATTAAGGAATTAATTATATCAAGAATTAATATTTGATCTCATAATTGAATTTTTGATATGAAGAATTAGTTTTTGATCTCAAAATATTCGTATTTTGATATCAAGAATTAATATTTGCTATCTGGTATTACTTGGGATGTGAAAATTACATAGATATCAAGAAATAATTTTGCTCTCTGTAATTATATTTTTTATATCTCTAAATGTATTCTTGATCCGAAATTTTTTTTGATATTAATAAATATTTAGAGACATCAAGAAATATTAATTGAAATCAAAAATTATTTAATGATCTGTTAAATTGAATTATAGAGATCAAAAATCAATGCTTAATTGATAGCAAAATGAAATGTTTGATAGCAAAATCTCAATTTTGAGCTCAATAATATATTTTCCCTTTATTGATATCAAAAATTTATTTTATATAGCGTTATTTCAGGATGAGACTTTTTAAATTCGTATTTTGAAATCTACAAATGATTTTTTGATCTCAAAAAATAATTTTTTATATCAAAATATCAGTATATTTTTTATTTAAAAAACAGAAGCACACATATGTGAATAAAATAATGACTCGTCCTTGAATACAGAATCTCATGGAATGCTGTTTTAACATTTAATTCTTGTTTTTGATATCAAACTACAATTAAAGATAACAATATGTCAATGTAGATCTCATCAATTTATATTTTGCTATAAAAAATTGAATTTTTAGATGGCAAAAATTAATTATTTTTGAGACTAAAAAAATCAATTTTACAAACTTTATTTATTTGTATAAAATTTAACGAATCGTCAATTAAATTTTGGAGATGAAACCTGAATTATTGATATCAATGATAACAACACAGTTTTTTTAATTGCTTCTTTTTCGTGCAGCAAAACATTTAAAAAATCTTTTTGCAAGGACCAGTCATTATTTTATTCACAGATGTGTGCTTCCGAATGTTTTATATAAAAAAGAATCTGATATTTTGATATAAAAAAATAATTTTTGAGATCCAAAATCAATTGCAGATTTCAAAATATAAATTAGAAAAGCCTCACTCTGAAATAATGATATCTAAAACAAATTCTTGATACCAATAAAAGGAAAATAAATTATTGAGCTCAAAATTAAGATTTTGCTATCAAGAATTGAATTTATGATATCTAAAAATCAATTTTAGAGATCATTTTTTATCATTTTCTGATATCAATAAATATTTATTGATATCTCTAAATATTTATTGAAATCAAGAATTTTTTTGAGATCATGAATGTATTTAGAGATGTCAACAATATAATTACAGATAGCAGAAATTAATTCTTGATATCAAAAAATGAAATTTTTGAGATCAAAAATTAATTCTTGATGTCAGTAATTCTTTAATAAATACGAACAGGGCATTCCATAGAAGCGTTCTTTTAATGTTTTATTGTACAAAAAAGAAGCAATTCTTGTGCTAAAATATTGTGTTGTTATTGCTGATATCAAGAATTCAAGTTTTCATCTCCAAAATTTAATTGAGCAAAATAGAAATCAATGAGATCTACATTGATTTATTGATATCTTTAATTATATTTTGATATCGTTAAACTTGCATTCCGTGGAGAACAGCAACCGCAGTAATAATACTAATGATAACAATAATATGAAAGTATTGTTATTATGTGCTTTAAAACTGCGATCAATCAATTATTATGGTCAGTTGTGGCATTGTTTGCACAGGGACGGCATTCATGTTGAGTGTGGAAAAGGCGAGGGTACGATATGGCTGGATGACGTCATCTGCACTGGAAACGAGACAAGTTTGGATGCGTGCTCCCATAATGGCTGGGGAAACCACAACTGTTTACACGAGGAGGACGTGGGCTGCAAGTGCTGCCTCGGTGATGCTAATGCCTGCAGAAATTTCCGACAATGCGAATTAGGTACACTGTATATACATCGAGAAAAAATGACTAAGTGACTAAATTAACACCGTGGATTTAAAGTTTTTGGTACGCTATCACCCAAACTGTTGTTCCTTCAAGGCAACGCCGGTTTTTTTCTGTGTTATTCTCACATGGTATCAAAGATACCATATGAGGTATAAATGCTTAGAATTCTTCACCTATTTTTTTTTTTTTTTTTTTTTTTTTAGTTTTCCGCCAAAATCGTGTTCGCGCTTCTCCTCCGAAACCGCTGGGCGTAGAAAGTTGAAACTTGGCACACATATGTAGACCAACGTAAACTCGATCTGCGTCGATTTTCAGTGACCTTAAGCATTGTCTTCAAGGTCAAATTCAAGGTCAAAGGTCAATTGCGGCCGAATTTTTGTTCGCGCTTCTTCTCCGAAACGGCTGGGCGCAGACTAATGTGCACACATACGCAGACTAATGTGAACTGGATCTGCGCTGAATTTCAGTGACCTTGAGCATTGTTTTCAAGGTCAAATTTTAAAAAAGTAATATATCGAAAACGGTTAGAGATAGAGCGATTCTGAGCGAATTTTCGACCCAAAGGTATAACACACTGTATAAAAAGTGTTCTCGGCGAGCTCGATCCGGTCGGGTGACGATCGACGTCGAAACCGGAAGTTGGCTAATATCTCGAAAACGGTTAGAGATAGAGCGATTCTGAGCGAATTTTCGGACCAAAGGGTATAACACACTGTATAAAGAGTGTTCTCGGCGAGCTCTATCCGGTCGGGTGACGATCGACGTCGAAACCGGATGTTGGCTAATATCTCGAAAACGGTTAGAGATAGAGCGATTCTGAGCGAATTTTCGGACCAAAGGGTATAATTCATCGTATAAAAGGGTATCTCGGCGAGCGCGACCCGGTCGGGTGACGATCGACGTCGAAACCGGAAGTTGGCTAATATCTCGAAAACGGTTAGAGATAGAGCGATTCTGAGCGAATTTTCGGACCGAAGGCTATAAATCATCGTATAAAAGGGTATCTCGGAGAGCGCGACCCGGTCGGGTGACGATCGACGTCGAAACCGGAAGTTGGCTAATATCTCGAAAACGGTTAGAGATAGAGCGATTCTGAGCGAATTTTCGGCCCGAAGGGTATAACTCATCGTATAAAAGGGTATCTCGGCGAGCGCGACCCGGTCGGGTGACGATCGACGTCGAAACCGGAAGTTGGCCAATATCTCAAAAACGGTTAGAGATAGAGCGATTCTGAGCGAATTTTTGACCCTACGGGTTTAAAAAAGTTGTATGAAAGTGTATCTCGGCGAGCGCGACCCGGTCGGGTGACGATCGAGGTCGAAACCGGAAGTTGGCTAATATCTCGAAAATGGTTAGAGATAGAGCGATTCTGAGCGAATTCTCGACCCAAAGTGTATAACTCATTGCATAAAAGGGTATCTCGGAGAGGGCGACCCGGTCGGACGACGATCGACGTCGAAACCGGAAGTTGGTTATTATCTCGAAAACGGTTAGAGATAGAGCGATTCTGAGCGAATTTTCGACCCAAAGGGTATAACACACTGTATAAGAAGTGTTCTCAGCGAGCTCGATCCGGTCGGGTGGCGATCGACGTCGAAACCGGAAATTGGCTAACATCCCGAAAACGGTTAGAGATAGAGCGATTCTGAGCGAATATTCGGCCCGAAAGGTATAATACACTGTATAAAAAATGTTCTTGGCGAGCTCTATCCGGTCGGGTGACGATCGAGGTCGAAACCGGAAGTTGGCTAATATCTCGAAAACGGTTAGAGATAGAACGATTCTGAGCGAATTTTCGACCCAAAGTGTATAACTCATTGCATAAAAGGGTATCTCGGAGAGGGCGACCCGGTCGGATGACGATCGACGTCGAAACCGGAAGTTGGTTATTATCTCGAAAACGGTTAGAGATAGAGCGATTCTGAGCGAATTTTCGACCCAAAGGATATGACACACTATATAACAGAGTATCTCGGTTTCGAATTTTCGAGCCTTCGGAGTTAAAACAATTCTAGTGGTGTTTTTGTTTAAAAAGATTTGTCTGAGTGTGAAAAGTGCTTTCAAATTCTTTTTTTATTAATAAGCTCCCGACAACACGTTTAGTGTAAGCTCCATGATTCTTTATTTTGTCTTTAAGTTTCCCAATGTACCCCAATATACCATGTGAGACAATTGCGCTCGCGCAATTAGCTTCTAGTTGTAAAGTACATGCATAGAATTTTCTGGCCTCCCGAATTCTTTGCTTCTAACCGGAAATCGTACCGCTTCATTTTAGCCCAATTGTTCGTCTTTTTTTTCGGGGTTACAGTGTCCGTAAAAATGGGACCAGCAGTGGAAATGAACTAAAGCGGCCTCATTCCCGAGATGTTCCTGTTCCTGTTAGAGAGGTTCTTTATGACAGAAAACAACTATTAAAAGCTGTTGATAATCTGACCTTACTTGTCTTGGAGTCTCTCCTGTTCATAATTTCAGTGAGATTATTTATTTTGGCTTTTGTTTTTGTGTCTGGTTTATTTTATAATTTAACCCCATTCTCCCAACACACTAGAACTTCCAAAAATATCAATAGACTTAATGTCCTCCCTAAAACATTCCACTTAATGTCAATATCTGAAAATTTACTTATCTATTTCGTTTTTTTTTTTCTCGCCATAGATGGTAGCAGCACCCTCGTCGCAGAATACCCGATTTCACTGTCAAATGGCTCGTTTGGAATCTTAATGGTGTACTTCAATGGAGAGTGGGGTACTGTGTGCAATGATGAATTTGCTTACAATGACAACGGATGTGCAGTTGTTTGCCGTCAACTTGGATTTCCGTGAGAACTTGGGATACTTGTTATCTTAAAATACTTTCATCTGTATGTGTTTAATAAGTACTTCACGGGCAATTCGCGGGTTTTTGCATTATCTCAAAGAGATTAAGATCGGCACTGGACGAGTGTGTGACCTACCCATCCCCACCTGCACAAAACCTGGATTTTGGGATCATTTGTTTTACTACAGTCGTGACAGGACATAAAACAAAGTTTGTGTGGGCGTGTCATGCATCCTGAAAGTTAATACTTTAGGTCACAGTTTATTAATTCCATTGATATTGTATTAAAAAATGACAATTGGGTCGACATTTTCAATGCAGTAAATCATTTAAATAATTTATGCCCCGCCAGATACAGTATCAGCTGAATTTTTTAATACATTTGAGCCCCAGAAATAGTACGACCATAAAGGTGCTCCTATTTATAGGTTTTTCATTCATACTGAAATGCAGCTAGAACCGAGCAATTGGGAAGTGGTCTCGCGATTTGTGGTTTATGAGGTTGTTCTTAGATTTACACTGCAACTAACAAAGCATTAAAATAATGAAATAATGTTGCAATCTTCTCTCATGTAGCCCTTGCATATTACTTTTCATATTCGACTAGTTCGGGCCTAAATAGACATAGAATAAATAACATACAGATTATTAATAATGTTAATAATCGTTAATAATCGCCCTATTAATCCAGATATGGTATCCACGATTACTGCGGGGAAGGAGCTGGCCGTATCATGCTTGACGATGTCATCTGCCAGGGGAATGAGGATACCCTGGATGAATGTTCACACAGTGACTGGGGAGTCCATGACTGCGGCCACGCCAATGACGCCTCTTGCCGTTGCTGTTTTGAGGCACCATGCAACGGCACATGTTTAGGTACAGTGGCTAATATCTAGGGTGAGGACCGGACCCAGTTTGGGGTTTGAGGGCGTCTCACTGGTGTTCACCTATCCTCCCACCCTTTGTGACTAATTTTCCTTAAAGCATGTTGTTTCTAATTTTTCGCAGAAAACTGGAGCATGATCCCGACCTGCCACCCTACTGATCCGTCACTGTGGGAGGAAGGGGTGTTGGGTAACAATCTGGTAACACTCCAACGGCTATCAGACCAGTTCTTTTTAAACAAAGGCAATGTTTTTTCGAAAAAATGTTAATCAACCATATAAACTATGAAAATGGCCATATTTTATCGCATATTAAACAATACACAGGAAAGAAAGACTATACATTTTAACATTTCCCACCATTTTTTTATATCTACATATAATAAAAGATATCAACAAATCAATTTAGATCTTATTAATTTATATTTTACTATCAAAAAATTATTTTAAATAGCAAAAAATTATTTTTTAGATGAAAAATTCAATTTTAAAAACTTAAAATATCGTACTGAGACACACATTTAGAAAAAATAAATTTAACGAATCGTCAGTTGAACTTTAGAGATGTAAAATTCAATTATTAATATAAATAATCATATATTTTAAGCCAATGAAGTGCTTCAGTTATCTGTAGTACGAAAAGAAAATGACTTATTAAGTTTAGATGCATAAATAGATTCTAATATTTTGATGTCAAAAAGTAATTTTTGAGATAAAAAAATCATTTGCAGATTTCAAAATATCAGCAAAAAAGTCTCATTTTGAGAAACGGACATCTAAAATAAATTCTTGACTTCAGTAAAAAAATATTGAGCTCATATTGCACCATATGTTTCATTTTTCAAATGAAGAAATGAATTTTTGATCTCGCCGATACTAAAAAGCAATATCAAATCAACTGGTTTCGCTAAGTATTTTTTGTCTCTAAATTTATATTTTGAGATTAAAAATATATTTAGAGATATCAAAACTATACTTGTAGACAGTAAATATTAATTACCTGATCAATGTGAAAAATGAAATGCCTAATAAATGTGGCATGCATCCCAGATGTGTATGTTCTACGTGTAACAGCGGCACAGCGTGTTTGGTTGATTGCAATTCACGCCATTTTATTGTAAATAAAATCGCCACTGAGATTTCAGTTGATTTTAGAAGTGATATCACGAACGATATATCTTTTTCAAAAGACATCTGTCTCATGCCATGTTTTTAGAATACCCCTGCGAAACGCCACATCTTAATGGTGTGTGCTATTGGTATGGTAACAACCCTATGAACTACATAGATGCTCTACACACCTGTAAGAGTCTCAATGGCACCCTGGCCATGATCACTGACGAGACGGTTTCCGAGTTTATACGGTAAAATTCTTAATTTATTTTATTTGATTGTTGCTTCTTATTCTTATGCGATAAAAATCAATGTGAAAAATAAAGCACCGGTTTGAAACATATTGGACGTGCAGGATGTGCAGATCCAGGATTTTGATCTGGCACAAAATCCAAATTGCATCGTTTAATGAAAGTTTTCTTTTTTTTGAGGGGGGGGGGGGGGGAGGGGCCAGGGGGAGGGGGAGTCTCTTTGATCCATGACTGTTTACAGTATTTTTCGAACCTTTCCTACAGCGAGCATGTTCCGAGGACGCAGACGAGTCAAACGCGCTTTGGTCTGTCTGACGCCGCTGTGAAAAGAACATGGCGTTGGCCCGACTCCACGGCGGCCACATGGACCAAGTCAGTGTTTACGCTGTTGAATAAACCCAAGAAGCCCTGACTAAAACTAATATAACAAAGTAGTCCTATTTCCCATTTTTGAAGTGGTTTTCAGGTTCCTTTACTGCAGAAAGCAATGGATGAATTTCAGTTTGGGCGAAATGTGGTCCTTTTCTGAGGTGGCCGTCTTTGTGAGGTGGTTCTATCTCGAGGTTGCATTGTATATGTCAATCTTCCTTTATTGACTTTTCACAAAGGGTTTAACAGTGAGATAGAGAGTATTTATATGTTACCCCATTCGCTGGCGACAGAGACCACAGAATACCGTGTACTCTGTGGCACGGTGAAAAGGAAGGCAGGGACCTGGCTATATGGACAGGCATCACCGAGGGCGCAAGAGACACTATCGCTTTGTGGTCATGAGCATCCGTTCCTCCAGCTGTCTTGGTCGTGGAAGGCCAGGAAGAAAAAATAGACTTGTTTCTAATCTCAATTTTTAAAAATTTTGACCCAGCGCCCTTCGATATTTTTTTCTCGGGCCAAACCTTTTCTCTTTATTTTTTGAAAATTTCAATGACCCATCCCATGCACATACAAATTCCTCAAAAAGTGTTTACTTTATATGTTGTGTGATGTTTTCCAAGCTACATTTTGTTTATATAATACAATAACGAAATGTAAACAGACAGCACATTTAAACAAGTCAGTCTTTTGAGCTCATTTCACAGATATGACTTTTTCTTTTAGTTGGGCAGAATCTGAACCAAACTCTTTGCATGAGAACTGTGCCAGTGTTCGAAATGCCCTGTGGTATGATGTCACATGCGCGCTGGAGCTTCCCTACCTTTGCCAAACATACTCAGGTAAATGGAGGTAAAGATATACACCATTAAAACTTCGATTTTAGCGGCTGCTTCCATCGAGCCACGATGTCTGAATACTTACTCGCGTCTCCAGTACAGAATAATGCAAAAATACGGTCACTTGAACCCGAATTAAAGTACGGATGTTTTGGGTAAACTGTATTTTCCGCTGCTTCTTTTCTCGATTGAACAATATATAAACATACAAATAACGCAAAGTGGAGGCACTTTAAGTCCCACAAGTCCAACAATAACAAAACTATATAATAAAGAAGTAACTGATACACTGTAAGTACGATATGAGGAGGGAATGGGATGGGAGGGTCAACCAAGAGAAAGCATGACATGTATGTACCTTCTGCACAATTAGAGCTACAAAGCCGACCAGTAAGGTGGCTGGCGAGGGTGTAACTTATACATTAAATACGATAAAAGGAGGTCTGGGCGAGCGTACCACCAAATCGTAACAACTCTCATGATATAACAACTTGTGCGACATTAATGCGACAAAGAAGGAAGATGGGGACGTGGGCGGGCAAAACAAGCATGGCATATATGTTATACAGGGTGTTGTTTTATTTAAGTTGTCCATTTATTTCCATTCATAAATGACGCTTAAAATTGCTTAATTTTTCTAATAATGTTTTTTATTTGCAGCACTAAGCGTGACTTGCGACAGTTTACTAGATGGGTGTTTAGATCCTTTAAATTACGGTAAATTGAATTTTATACTACTTTTACGGCACCGTCTTAGCAAATGTTTGATCACTTTCTTCATATCCATGTTAATCATTGAAACCTTACAACCGTGCAGTTAAATCGAATGACATGCCTTGAAATGAAATAAATAGCCAAGTAAATCATTTTATTCCAGTAATGATAATTTTGTTTTCAGAAGCGTTCTGGAACGGGCAATCAATTACAATTGAATCCACTTACTATGATCAACTTTATGTTGCAAATCAAACTTTAGTTTCCCTAGACAATTGCAAAGAGAGTTGTGTAAAACGAACGGATTTTGCATGTCGGTAAGCGTTGTATATGTGGTTCTGTGCATATGTTCTGACTTTTGAAGTTTGAAACAGTATTGAACAGTACACGGGATATGCATGTCGGATTGACTACCTAATCATATTTTAATTTCGCCCTCAAAATTATTCTTGATGTTTAATATATATATATATGTATATATTATTTAAAACTTAGAAGTTAGTTAGAAGCTATTGTGATTTGATACTTAGCTTAGTAATGTACGGGGGGGTCTTTCTTAAGTGTTTGTCATAAAATTAAATAATATACCTACACAGGATATTTCTTTGGCATTAAGCGTTGTGATAACAGAGTCATCAGTTTATTTGTATAGTTAAGTGGTTCAGTGTCATGTTTATAAGAAATGCGGAGAAAGGCTTTTGTAAAATGAAACGTGAATGTCTGCAGCGCCTCCTTTATACTTACATTTTAAGAACGCAGAATTAATATTAAGTTGGTAATTTTAAGGATACCAGTAAAACCTGAATACGTCACTTTGAGGGCATCTCTTAAAAGTAACCATATTTAATACATATGTGCTCTGTTTTTATTTTACACAAACTATTTCATTTAAGTGCACAACCATGTTAGCATCCCACATACTCCATCATTTGATGTTCAACTCACTTTAAAATGGCAACTTTTTTGCGTTTCATGCTTGAACAGATAGGCATGCCACTTTTGTTGTGGGAAAACTTACACTGGCACATTTTAGGCATTGCAACATGATTCATGAACTTAATATCTATACACTTTCAAGCAGCTTTTGAAATAAAGATTTACTTTTATATAAAGTGTTTTATTGCTAGTGTAATTCGTATATTCATTTTCCTCATTTTTAGGGTTATTGAGGTTTCGGGATCCACTTGCAAACTTTTTGGACCAAGAACTTATTGGAACTCTTTCACTAATATTGCCACTACATCAAATGATACCATGCACTACCAGCGATACAATACAATGTGTAAGATATTTCTCTGCTAATAAACTTTGAATAATTTTATAATGTCAAAATAATCTGTTTTTCCTGTCTTATAATAACAGTCTTTTATCTAAGATAAGAATGTAGCAAGAAATAAGAACTTAGATATTTTTCCTGCACGAAGTAAAATATTATAGACAAATAAGTTCCTTACGTAAAATAAGGTACATATTTCAACATCTACGACACTATATATTTCAATTAGTGTGAGTCTCACGAGTCTCTTCCAGGAATAGAGTCACTATTCGAGACATGATTTGGCATGTACATCTACATGGATGTTTAGTAATTTACAACAAATGTAAATGGTTGGGTTAGGCCAGCCACACTTTTAAATGATCGAAGGTTCTGATTAAATTTTAGTTCTCTTAAGGAATTTTCACAAATTTTTAAATATTTGTTTCTCTGTTAAATATACCATGCTCATCAAAAATTAATATTTAAGTAATTAATCAGTTACATAATACATTTTTGCTTCAAGTTGTTTCTAATACTGTGTTTGAGGACTGAATTTACTCAGGATCTTAAATAATGTATTATATTTCAGGGTATGCCTATTCGCATGAATATTGTTTTCGAGCAGTTGAAAGTACTGGATTTACTCAGGGTATTGAAGAATGCATTGTACGATACAACAGTACTCTGGCGATGCCGATGTTCGGTTTCATGTTTGATGACATGACGGATACAATTTCAAACCAGTAAAACCTTGATATCTAGTTTAGCCTATGAAAACATTCTGTGTTTTTCGTTCAGTTCCGTTCTTTTTGTTGTTGTAAACTTGCCCCTCCTCCTATCCCACCGGCATCTAATTTACATAATATACAGAAAGTGCGTGTTTTAGGATGTAACTGTTTTCTGTTCTCCTATTTTTATGTCTTTATTTACAGTTTCTATAAAATCAGCTAATCTCTAAAACTGACTTTCTTTGTAATATACATTCATGTTCTAAGCGTGATAAATATGTCATATGTGTTACTTGAAACAGGATAAACGGTGACTACTTCGTGGGTATTGTCATGTCTAGCACTGCTGACTATCAATGGACATATGTTGATGGTACTTTTCTGCAGTACAGCGCTTGGTATGAAACGCCAGCTGTAGATCTTGAAAAAAGTTGCGTCAGTGTTACTTTTGTGGAAGTTCGAAACAAGTGGTACATGAAAAGCGAAAACTGCAGCAGAAACATAACCAGCGTCTGCCAAGTGCCACGTGGTAATTTGTGGCACATTGTTGTCTAGAATGTCAATATTTATTGTTTAATTTGCAATAAAATTTCAAACATTCTGTAAATTTAATTTTTAAATTTTTGTTGGACAATTGTAACTATGAGAGGATACTCTCCCACTTTTTATTTTATGTTTTGCTAATAGCACAGCTGCCGATACTTTGCGTGTTAAAATCACACAATATGAAAATTATTGCACTAAAAGTTCAGCAGTTAAGCAAATAAGAAGTACTTTCTCCAACTGAAAATGAACTATGTGGTAACGTTTTATTAGGCGATCACATGTTGTTACCAAAACACCTTTCTTCTGAAAACCAACATACCTAATACTGAGTTATGCTTAAGCTCTAGTACGGCCAAAAGTATTGAATTTAGTACACAGTACTAAATTCAATAGTTGTATTTGATTTCAATAAAGTCTTGGAAATAAAACCATTTTTATAGAAAAGTAACGGTTAACTGTGCATCAAATTTGTGATTATTTTAGAGAAAGACTCTTATAGCATCTAAAACTAAACAGGGTTGTTTTATGCTCATACTTTTATGCAGAAGAAATCTGTGCAGTTGGAAGTCACATAGCTAGCAATCATAACATAACATATGCCATTGGAAGCTATGATGCGTTATCGAGGGTTTTGACCCTGACCTGTCAGACAGGTACATGGTTGAGTCCCGGTGTTTATGTTCAAAGTATTACATGTGACTGCAGTTTTACCGAAGAAGTTTGGCGAACAGCTCTTTCTGACATTAATTGTACAGGTATGTAGCCCATACCAGCGCTATAATCTCATATAACTAACATTTAAATTTATTTTAAGCGTTCAGATAATTTTAAACTTATATCAAAGACAGGTTATTTCATGATGTCACAGGAAATTTGATCAAAATACAATTTTATGATGAAAATTCAACAACACCCCTGGAACAGGAAATATGAAATATGATCTATAACAACGAAACGGAAACTTGAAAACAAAAATATGACATGCTAGAAGACGATAAAACTGACACAGATGCAAACCTTTTGCTTTATATTTCACAAAAACTGTTTTCCTACAGTTGTTACTTGTGAAGAACCACCTGTTAAGGAAAACGCGAACTTGTCAGCAATTACAGAATATGACGTCATTCCATTACCATGGTAATATTTTATCCAGCTTTAAAAAAATTAAGAAGAAATTGGCACGTGAAGTAGTTGAAAGATTTCTTATAAGAGTTCAGCGTAGTTTTTTAACTGACCAAAATATACAGCATCCAATAGTAGCTTCTTGTCAATCTCAGTTTAAAAAGAGTGTTGGCTATTTACACAAAATATTGGACAAATTAAATAAAAAATCACACAAATATGATTACACAGGCCAGATATTAGCTATGGTAATGTGGCAACTTATGAGTGTCATAGCGGATACCGAAGTCAAACGGGTATTACGTTCAATCTGACTTGCGGTGCTGACGGAGAGTGGAGCTTGGATTCATGTTACGGTTATAACAATCCTTCTCATATTTACATTTTAACAATTCGAGTTAACCAAGTTATAAAAGCATCATGTCTTATATTGTTAAAAAGGGAATCTTTATATACAAACTAGTTTGGGATGTTAAAGAAGATACATTATACTAAGTCCCGAACTATTGTGCAAGGTATCATAAAGAGTGAACGTGTGCTCTTTAATTTTTATTTGGCATTAATCTTTAACCAGTTGTGATAATGGTATGAGTTTACATTTTATCCCTATAGTAATATACAAACTTACATTCATTTACAGTTGCCGTAATCTAAATTTCCATCTTTTTATACGATGTTTGTCGTACTGTTTTTTTACAGCTATCTTGTGCCCGTCCTCTGTATCAATAAGTAATGGTTTAGTGCAATTACCTAGTGCACTTCTTGTAGGAAGTGAAGCGACGCTAGCTTGCAACGAAAATTTTAGGTGATTTAATTTTCTTTAATGGGATTTATAGAACAATCGCAGTACGTTCGCAGTGCGCATTAAATAGCAAATAGCTTCCTGCTAAGTGTGTGATTTATTTTTAAATATTTAAATGAAATGTAATACACGACTAATACTGTGGCTATATACAGGTTAGAATACTCCAATGGAACGCAAGTGAGCGCTAATACGCTTCAGTTGTCGTGTTTTGTGTATGGTTTACTCGCTGAATGGCGTCCTGCAGTTACGAATTATGTGTGTCGCTCTATAGGTACGGTGATTTCATGTTCAGTTTTAAGTAATTGTAAAAAAGGCATGGTATTGTCCTGTTTACTGAACAATACGTTTTCTGATATAAGAAATATAAAAAAGGGTGGAGTGGTATCTTTTAGCAGCTGTACTACCAAACGTACATGTAGGTGCGTCAGTCTCCTGCAAAAAACATCCCCTGTGAACTGTTAGCCTATATCTTAAAAGTGTAAGATAAATTTGCATGAAAAGCCTTAAAACAAAAAAGATTCGTGTTTATATAGATATTGAACGTTTATTCTTATTGTATTAACGCTGCTCACAGCCCACTTTGCAAATCTAAGCGGATTAAGCAGTAGACTTAGGAAATAATATGAAAATGTAAAATTACGTGAAATTAATTTAACACTCAAGGAAGCTAAATTTCAAAATCTAATAATTATAATACTTCTTTAAAATATAGTAGGAAACGTAAACTACCCTTAAAAGCTAAAATCATGACTTGATGCCTGATATAAAATAGCAGAGCGTTGCGAAGTTTAAGACTATTGACTTTGAAACATCTTTCACCATATTTGGTCTTGATACTCGGCACCAGGCCATGGAGCGTGTCATTGCTGTGCCTATTTCACGGCTTTCAAGTATTGCAAGAAACGTTGAGAAAACATTTCATCTCCTCTCCTGGATGTATTGTATGGATATCGCTCCGCATGTATGCAATGTCGGAAAATCAATTAGTTATTACCTGAATATATTATGTACATATTTGCGTTTTAGATGACATCTGTAGCACTGGAGTAGTTTTGGCGTATCACCACAATGTCACGAACGCCACAGGAACATATGATTCAACGTCACGTGTTTTGACATTAGCTTGTGATGCCGGGATGTGGTTTAGGGCTGGTGTATACAATGAGACTATTACATGTGATATCAGTTTTACAGATGAAGTTTGGATTGAAGCGCTTTCTGTTATAAATAATTGTTCCAGTAAGTCAATACACACAAGGAAATGTCACATAATAATAGCAACATTCTTTGTCGACTCTTTTTATCTGTTGAGATATACTACATCAGTAAAGCTGGATGTCTGTTATTGCTAGATTGGCGCCTGAATTCGGCCTTCTTTGGCGACGAGAGCTCATATATATATATATATATATATATATATATATATATATATATATATATATATATATATATATATATATATATATATATATATATATATATATATATATATATATATATATATACAGTGGAACCTCTGAAATCGGACCACCCTCAGGACCGGATAAAATGTGCCCCATTTCAGAGGTGGTCCCATTTGGGAGACTTGGTCCTACTTAGGTAAAATTTTGCGGGTTGACCTCAGATTCAAGTTTGATGTCCAAACACAAAGAAAGTAATATTCATTTATAATAACATCTATTATGTCTCAACTGTATAACAATCTGCATGTTATAGACACACACAAGCATTCTATTTTGCATACTTTTGCAGCTATATTTAGCTAACGAGTCAAGTTTTGTTTCTACCGAAAGTTTGTCATTAATTATCTGAATTTTATCTTTTGAGAAAGTTTTAACAATTTTTTTTTCTTATTTAAATTACCTTTATGTGCTTAAATTGACATTTAATTGTCATTATGAATTCGGTGGCATTTGGGTCGGCTTAAATACTAAAAGAATAGGCACCACATAAATTAAGATTTCTCGGGTTTGTATATTGTCAGCCGCTATTGTTTAGACAAGGTGCAAAAGTATAGATAACAAAACTAAGCCCCTGTCTGGTTACACACTTGTTACCATAATCCCTAGCAACAATATCTAAGACGGCAACATGCTCAGTGTTGTAAGTAATGTGCCGCAAAAATACAGTGGATTCCCCACTGACTGACAGTGGTCCGATCTCAGGCATTTTGAGGGCTCGGGACCGAAAAAAGCGGCCCGAAGTGGTCCGATCCGAGGTGGTCCCAATTGGGAGTTTTCTTAACCATTAAAGTCTAGGGAGCGCATTCGGAACCGAAAAAAATGTGCCCTAATTCAGAGGTGGTCCCAACAGGGAGGTGGTCCGATGCCGAGGTTCAGCTGTATATATATATATATATATATATATATATATATATATATATATATATATATATATATATATATGATAATGTGTATATGGCACTACCTCATTGTAATAAAATATTGATAAATGGACAAATGAGGAAAACCCCTAAATTTTGCTAAAAACAATAGTCAACAACAACAGCAACAGAAAGCAAGTGGTTCCTGTAAATAATATGTTTATTAAATGGTTGATAACTTTTGATAAGTTTTTATTGTGTATTAATCATTCAGACTAACTTAGTTTTTTATTTGACCTCCATATTTCTCAGTCTATTCTAGTTTTCACTATTATTACCAAATAGTTTATTTATTAGTGACAAAAAAGACATGTTGTAGAAAACGTGTACTGCCATTTTTTAGCAATTACTTGTGGGGAACCTCCTGTAAAGGAAAATGCAGCGCTTTCCGCAATTACAGGTTATGACGTCATTCCAACATCGCTGTACGTAACCCATAGATAACCTTTTAAAACTTAAACCATACTTTCAATGAAATTATCTTTTAAGGGCAACAGTTTGATTTTCTTGAAAACACTTTGGTGCGTGCACAAAATGCATGATCTCACATAAAAACTAAGCCAAAATAAGGCTGTAGTAGTTTTGCATTGCATAAATATCAAGGAAATCTTGTTTCACCAGGCAGGCTATGGCTTTTACTGATGTGGCTACGTATGAGTGTGATAACGGATACCGTACTGACGACGGTGGCGCGTTTACCTTGGAGTGCCAGTACAGTGGAGTGTGGACGTCAGGCTCCTGCTATGGTTATTTTGAATGAGCTACGCAAACATTAACAAAAGCCATTCATTATTTTTCTGTGTTGTGAAAAAAATGTAGCATTTAAAAGTCATGTTCTCGCACTATTTTTATATCTCGCAATATTATTATTATTATTATTGTTATTATTTTTGAGAATATCTTTAAACAAGTTTTGGTTTCACCTTTCAGCTGTCTTGTGTCCAAGCTCTTTTTCAATAAATGAAGGAGCCATTCAGTTTCCCGCCGCAAACATAATTGGAAGTCATGCTTCGGTCACTTGCAATAACGGTTTTAGGTAATGCGACTAATTTTTCATTTAAAAATATGTTCATGAAAAAAATGAAATATACTAAATGTTACATGAGCAATGCTACGTCATATATGGCAATATTATGTTTATGGCTTACACGAGTTTAGTGTGCTTCATAATGAAATGTATATCACATATATGGTTCTTTATCGATACATCACACTTCAGGAAGAATCGCAGAGAAGTGCAAAAATTATTTAAATTATAAGAGAATATATTTGCACCAAAAATCATGGAATAAAAATTAAACCACGCTCGCGTTTAGAGTGACACGAAAACCCCTCGCTTAACCTTGCGCACTCTTCGCACTCTCCTTTCAGGCACGTGCTGCAGTGATACAGGTTATAGGAGGGTTTTCGGATCAGTCCACCCACTGGTGTGGTTCTGTCATTGTCTTTGCAGATTGCAGTTTTCAAATGAAACAACTGTGGACGGTGATACACATGATTCTATATGCCACGTGGAGAACTTGGTAGGGGAGTGGCAGCCTTCATTTTCTGTATACGTGTGTGCCTCTGTAGGTAACTCTACGCCTCACATGCCGTGGATTGTCTGTTGATCTACTAAGATGTAATAAAGCAGTGACTTGAATAGCTGACCCTAAACAGCTTATTTTTCTCAGAAATTTTAATGTTAGTGGATATTTAAAGGTAACTTATATACAAGTTGGCATCATATAGCAATTATTTTCCAAAGTGCGTAGCCATTTACTTTATTTTCGGTACTTTCACACTTGTTACATTGTATGTAAGTGATTATATAGAATGGCAATCACTTTTTGCAAATCAAATACAGAGGAGCAGTCAACCTCTACATCGGAGACCAGTTCTCAAGAACAGTCATCATCTGCGGTGGAGGCTTATACAGGACAGCAGTCAACATGTACACTAGAAGCTAATACCGGGCAGCAGTCAACATCTACATTGGAGACTAACACCAGAGAGCAGCCAACATCTACACTGGACACTTACACCGAAGAGCACTCAACTTCTAAACTGGAGACATATACCGCAGAGCTGTCAACAGCTGCTCTAGAGACCAATACTGAAGGGCAGTCAACATCTAGACTGGAGACTAACACTGTAGAGCAGTCAACATCTACACCGGAGACTAACACCGTCGAGCAGTCAACATCTACACTGGACACTAACATCGAAGAGCAGTCAACTTCTTCATTGGACATTAACACCGAAGAGCAGTCAACTTCTTTACTGGAGACTTATACCAGAGAGCAGTCAATATCGGTAATTGAGACCACGAGTGCAGAGCAGGCAACTCAGTCAAATACAGGAGGAACCAGTACTGAGAGCAACGCAGCTGGTAAGATTTCCTGGTTAATTACATTGATCACAAAATCTGACGCTTATATTTGGCATATTCAAAATTGACAGGCAGCGCCACGGCTTAGCAGCTCGGTAACATTTAGAAGCTGTATGCTGATGTAGTTCTTAATATAATTCCCCACATCCACAGAATAATTCAGGTATGCATACCTTAACTAAAATTGATTGCTCACACACAGAAAATCTGTCTCATGACAAATCTGTATAATATTTCAGTCCTTTTAATTTTCCATTTTTCACCTCCCTTTTTCGGACACCGGACAAAAATTTTTCAGCCCTAGTTGTAGGTTGCACTGTATGAACAACCCGTGTAATTCGGACAAGCCAGATCTTTCAGTGCTGTTTACCAACAAACACGACTGCTGTTTGATCTGTCTAATCCCGTAACGCTTGTCTTCTCCAGTCCCAAGTGGGTAATGTGTTTACTTGTCTTGTATTATTCAAATTTTCAAACAAATTAACTGTGTCAGCCTTGTTGAAGGATATGTTGGGAAATTTGTTGTTATTAGACCCTTTCACTGTACCTTTTCCAGTTTTCTGCCGACCCTGAATTTCATCACTTTTATTAGATAAATTCTACCATTAGCTCGACTTTATCACACACACACACAGAAAAAAAAACGAAATAGAAAACTCATGCAATAAGATATTTGCTTGCAACAGCAGTATTTTGCTCGAATATTAGCAACAATTTCGATAATGAATCTACTGGTAAAATATATAATCTATATGGATTATAAATAGCGGAGAACGATATTTTTATGCAGTTTTCTGTTCAAATGCCTTGCTCCTTTCATTTTGTTATATCTTGATAATTAATCTGTTATTCTTTTTTAATTACAGTAAAACCTGATTCTGGACAAACCCTGAAATACCGGACAACTGCCAATACCGGACTAGAATTCTCAGTCCCATTTTTTCCCAATGGTTTACATGACCCCTGAAATACCGGACACCTCTATATACCGGACAAAATCCACCAGTCCCTTTACTATATATCTCTTCTTAATCTAAAGCAATCAAGTCAAGGATTCAGTCTGTAACATTTGCAGATGGATTATTAATAACAGTATTATGAGGCATGAATAAATATTTTCGTGGTAAACTCGGTGAAAAAGTCGTACATCAATGTCATTTAATTTTATAAATATAATGTTATTAGTGATTTCTTAAAAATCCGACACAGCCTTTGTTTTAAAAAGATGCTGTTTGAGCATGCCCGGTTGGAAAATTATCGAAAATGTCCGGTTGAAAAGTATCCGGTAGGCTATTGTCCATTGAAAAGTGTCCGGTTGGAAATATCCCGTTGGGAACTGTCTGGATATCGTTTGGATATTGGTTTTTTTTCGGAGGTAGGGGGAAGTAATAAACAAAAAAAAAACAAAGTTTCCTCCCATTTTTATACAGAGTGTATTGAACTTTCAGCTCGAATAATTTTAACTAGCCGTACTTTCCAGATATCGGAATAATTCTCCATTTTCAAGTCAAATTCACCAGTCACTCTGTAGCCCGACAAACAGATCAACGATGAATAGGCCAGTGACATTTAGGGACAATTACTGGAGAGGGGAGGGGGGAAGAATGTCTACATAAGAAATACTCCGAACGACTTGCTAATCTTGTCAATCTCAATGCTGTCCGGATGAACCAGGTTTACTGTAATTTTCCTCACAATGTGCTCCTTAAAATTTAGATACAGTAACGTGCGATCTCGGCATCATTCCGACGGAATTGGCCGTCATACAGGAGTACCTGGATGGAGCGGGAGGCTTTGCTATTTATGAGAGCGCGTTCGGATACTCGTTTGAAGGATGCACAGCACATAGAACTTTGATGTGTATGGACTCGGGAACGTGGCACACAGACTGGGAAATCATAAGTGAGCAACGAGTAATCTTTATTTATTTATTATCATCATTATTAGTGCCAGGATCAGCATCATCATAATCCTTGTTGTTGTTGTCGTCGTCGTTTAAAACCCTCGTTTAGCTACATTAGAACTTTCAAATTTGTTTTCGAAGTTGTATGAGTCATAATTTATTTTTGAAATTATGGATTAAATTCAATTAAGTTAAACCTTTTAAACTGCATTTCTTTACCAATCAAACATTTCAATATTGTAGGAAAGACATGCAATCCCATTGACCAGCCAAGCAATGCCTTATGTGACAGTGACGTCACCGAAATACCGACCAACACGGAAGTGACGTGTACATGTCTGCATGACTTTGTGTTTTGGAATGGTCTTACAGAACTGACCTTCACCTGCGATGAGCATGGAGACTGGTCAGCGTTTTCTATGGACTGCTTAAGTAAATATGTCTAAATCTTCAAAACTACATAGACACTTTATTTAAATGCATAGTTGTCACTTGGATGAATATTTTAAATTATACAGTTGTGTTTCTTTAATGGGCATTATTTTTTTTCACTCGAAAAAAAAAGCCAAGGGTTGTGATTTAGTTTGCCTACTTGCAAAGTTCAGTTTCATGGAAAAATGTCAAAATTGTCATACACAGTCTTTTAAATCGGTGACTTTTATTTGTTTTGCAACCATCATTGTTTTTCTTTCTTCATATCGGATCCTCAAACATATGCCCAAATCGCAAGCGTAACGTGGTAGTGAGACAGTCTAACCATTTCAAATGAAAACTCTCGGGGGTCACAAAAAAAATACGATTCAAAACTCTTGGCCCCTTGCATATGGTCTTTTAGGCCCAAAGGGTTGAAAATAAGCTCAAAATTGTTCTGTCTCTAACCGTTTTCAAGATAATGGTCAACTTCCGGTTTTTGGCATTGACCATGGCCGAGGAGGTCAAGGCAACCGAGGTATCTCTTAGATATCATCTTTTAGGTCCAAAATCTCTAACCGTTTTAGAGATAATCGGCAACTTCCGGTTTTTGACTTTGACCATGTCCGAGGAGGTCAAGGTTACTGAGGTACCTCTTACATATAATCTTTTGAGCCCAAAGGGTCGAGGAGGTCAAGTTCTCCGAGGTACCTCTTACCTATCGTCTTTTAGGCCCAAAGGGTCGGAAATAAGCTCAAAATCGCCCTATTTCTAACCGTTTTCGAGATAGTGGCCCACTCCCAGTTTTTGGCATTGACCGTGGCCGAGGATGTCAATCGTTCTCTAAGATTATGGTTCAAAAATGTGGCTTTCACGGCGTCTAATGAGCCAAATTTCATCACTCTTTAATTGAAAAAAAAAAAACAAACGCTGTAGCCAACTTAAACTTGCACACGCATGCTGTGATGGCTTTCATTGCGAGTTGGGCGAGCAATACACCGTGGCTGATATCATGCCAGTTTAAACTACTGCTCTCAGCTTCTTGCCGCCTGTTTCGCAAATTATTTTGTCGTTTTTTAACTGAAAAATTAAGCGAATTTAAGAAAAAAAATACAGGAGGATAGACATACTGAAGTTTATCATATCCAAATTTCGTCATTCTAGCCCTAACGGCCTCTGACTAGTTCCACCGGACAAACTAAAAAAAAAAAAAAAACGGGAAAAAACATGCCATAACTCCCATAACTGCGGCTAAGATTTTCGTACACTTCGTAAACTGATATTCATTGGATGCACTCCATGAAATGGTTTTTCAGTGAAACATTCATATAATTCGGCTAAATTTTGCGAAGTAGCCTTCTGAAATCCACACCATTTCATATAGATATCTAAGAATATTTTTGTTATGACGTAAAGCACTTAACACTCATGTTTCCCTTGGCAAATATACGTTATCTGTCATTATGGAGGGGGGCGATCTTTGTGAATTCTTTGAAACCTTTATTTTGCGGCTATGGTTATTGAAATCTCAGAATATGGTCATGGCTCGGTAAATGCCTCCAGATTCAAATGCTTTAATGAACCATTTTTAAAGTCTCCCTATTTACTTGCTGGCTCTATAAAAGGGATGTGTTCTGTCCGTAGTGCGATGTGGGGTTATGCCCCTGATGCGAAACGCAGCTGTCCGTACTCCATATCCAGGCATAGCGACAACCTTTGCAGTCGTCAGCTGCTTCCCTGGATACCGTTTTATGGACGGGGAAGAAGTAAAAAGTATCATGTGCAATCCTGATGGAAGCTGGCAAGATATAGGGCACTGCTACGGTAAAACCAAAAAAAAAAACTTTCCATCTATACTTTAGATCTTCAACAGCAATTTGTAGCAAAAGACATAATATTTTTATAATTTCTAGTAACATTTGCTGGAAAAAGAAAAGACTTTTTATGCGAGAAGAAAGAAATGTCTGAATATTCGTAAACATTAACTTTTTAACGTTCTCTTTTAAATGCGCCTATATTCACGAAAGCTGCTCTTTCTTATCAGTTGATTTATGTGAATTGCTGACTGCACCCCAAAATGGCAGCCTCAGCACGACAGCTCTGACGTATGGCACTGTTGTGGAGGTCACGTGTGATGACGGTTATTCGTTTACACCTAACAACAGGTCAATATATTTGCAGTGTCTGGAGCACGGTGTCTGGAACGGCACAGTACCGGAATGCTCTGGTGTGTAATCCCAATGATGTTAGATATCAGAATACAAGATATTTTTTTTTTTTTTTTTTTTTTTAGTTTGTTCGTGGAACTAGTCAGAGGCCGTTAGGGCTAGAAAGATGAAATTTAAATGTGATAAATTTCAGTGTGTCTAGTTGATCCTCCTGTATTTGTGATAATACGGTACCTTTACTGTTAGTGTAAATTTTCGGTAAAACATTTTCACGTAACCGAATATTTTTTGTGTATCTCGCTTTATTGCATATCTTGTCTTCTAATTGCGTAGTATTCTAACGGCTATTTACTTTATGTTTTGTTGGAATCAAGTTGTTGTGTGCCCGGAAGTGCCAGTGATAAGCAATGCCACACATATTGGTACGGGAAATATGTACAACGATATCCAAACGTACACGTGTGCACCGGAAGCAGGTGTAGTGCTACCGGAAGGGCAGATGTTGAGGCATGAAGACGGAAATACCGTTAAGACTATCATGTGTGAACAAAGTGGAAACTGGTCGACTCAGAGCTTGAGCTGTGATGGTACGCCGAAAATGATACATGCATAGTCTTTGCAATAATAGGATTCGAGCAAAGATCTCTTTTCTAGTGAGAGTAAGGAAATAATCAAGTATTAGGCCAGGAAGAAAAATGTCTCGACCTGCGATCTTTTTTTATTATTATTATCTTTTTTTATCTCGAACTTTTATATTTTTGGAAATTTTGGTGACCAATTACCATTTTGTGTAGTTTTATGGTTTAACAGTTTCAAAGAGCTTTAAATGAAATAACATTTATATTATTAATGTTTAAGTTGCTACTTCGAAGTGTTTTGTTATGAAAATGCCATGGAATGGCTGGAGCGCAAAATCTCAGTGGAAATGTCTCCCATAAAAAGCCAGTATGCTTTCTGTCTTCCGGGTAAATCTTTTTTACTTCAAAATTTTCTGTACCCTGCCTTCCGGTATTTTTTTCACTCGAAATTGACTGGGTCACTCCTTTGTTGCAACTTCAGTTTGTTTTTCAACCGGGGATGATAGACAAGGTTTTTTTCTCGCTGTAGCTGATATAAGTAAAACCAAAAAAATAAAAAACAGTTAGATGAATGAGGCAAATTAAAAGGCACTATTGCATTTCAGCCAAAATATTTCGCCACCCCAGTTGCATTTCAGCCAAAAAATTTGCTACGATTCGGGCAAGATCAATATCACGACATTACATCATATTCAAAAACAACAGACCTACAGTCGATCCGTCATGAACACGCCCAGCTTGGGCCAGAAATGGCCCGCTGTGACAATCCGGGAAAGTCCTGATGTGAATGTCTTAGATCTTTAAATCTACTGAAATTAACCCAAATAAAGGAAAGAACCAGTCCTTTCATGTAAAGCTTTCTTTATCAGTTCATAATCTAGCAACTCTTTTTTAAATTTTGAGCATGTTCACTTTGTTAATCATTTGATTTCAAAACACGTTGGAATTTGCATTCATTTCAGCTTTACAATAAAACATGAAAATTTTACTCTGAAATTGCTTACATGGAGGCCTTCCACAGAAATTATAATGAAATGCTCTACCATTCCAAACCCAGCGTTTTCTTCTTTTTCGATGTTGTCCGTAAACTAGACCACAACCTACATCAAAATCAGAAGCCTCGATGTCGAAATGACCCAGACAAGCGCAGAAAAAAAAAAACAAAAACAAAAGGCGCGATGAACATATTTGCAAAGTTTATGCGCAATGATCCCTGTAGGTTGATCATGATTTTTCATGAACACGCGTGCTTCGCAAAAGACTGCTGAGCAAAAGTATCACCGTCACATGACCTGTGAGCCGTTTTCGTAACCTTCATCTTCGACGGAATGTGCAACTTGTCGAAGTACAAGCCTTGCTTAGTTCGAGTCCCTAGCTTGGAATTCAGACGCTGTGCTGAGTGCTAAGAAGTCGGGAACGTGCCCCAACCCCAGATTCTAGTCAAACCTATATGTCGCGGGCTTGTGTGGGCTAACCGACTCGCGTGGATGCGTCACTTTCATCACATCCCGGAATGGCATTTTTTGCGTATCCAGGACTGGTGACGAGGCTGTGAGCCCATCTCCTTATCTATCTTCACTGCCCCGGCCATCGGATAGGTGAAGTCTCTTTGAAGCTATCTGTCTGACGTAGCCCGGCATCACCAGGTCGCCACAAATCTGAATCTTTAAATGGCAATTCTTGAAACCCTTAGTCATGAGGTGGTCGATGCCAGCGTTGTTCTCTCGATCGCCTCGTCTGTCGTTGCGAATCTCCCTCTCTCCAGGTATCGTGAACAACTCCGGCTGCTTGATTGTGAACTTGATCTGTTTCCGCGCCTCTTGCTTTTTTGTACAATTTGGCAGGGGGTGAGCGGGTTTCCGAATTCTGCGCCCATCCTGGAGAGGCGTACCCTCTCTGACTGACAGTGATCCCCACAGCAGGTGTGCCGGGTGACAACACAGTCCACTAGCCACAGGCAGCTCTTTGGCTTCAACCATCGACTGCATAAAAAATCACGAGTGGATTGGGGAGCAAATAGAGCTGCATGATCCTTGACGGATTCTCCTTCCTTTCCCTCGTTTAGTTTCTTATTCCACAGGGATCATATCAATCAGGATTAATTTCTTTCTTAAGAAAAAAAACCTTCCATCTTGTTTGGGTGTAAGGATCGAAAATGTCATCTGGGGTAAATGGAAAAGTTACACATGAGAAGGGTACAATGCAGTTAGGGAAATTTGTAAAGAATCGGAGCTCCATCACTAAGTTCAAAAACGTCCAGTTCTATGCAGTAACGGCAGAAAAAATATATGGATGATAATTTTCTAACGTTGGTGAGATCTAACGTTGGCAGCTGTAAGTCATTTGTGGGGAGTAAAAGTTTAATTTTACTTTTTTGCTGGTGTTTGATATTTTTACACGATTTAGGCGACTGTAAATTAACGGGAAAACTTTTTGGAAGTTCTTAACCACTGTTGACCTATTCATTTTTTATTTGCAGTTGGAAGGTGCCCACCTGTACCAGAGATAGGAAATGCTTCTCCCGACAACACATTGGTCTTGGCGGGAACTGTCGTAACATACGCCTGTGATACTGGCTATATGTTCTCCAGCGGTGAAGGCAGTTACGTTATTATGTGTCAAGACGGTGTTTGGAATTTTACGTCTGGAATACGATGTGAAGGTAAATGGTTTCTTAGCCTTTGATCTTGGCATATTCTTAAATAAAATGCCTGAGTAATCCAAGGACGTTACCTATGTACATTCAACGTTCTTTATTTATATATTTTTTTAATTTTGAAGTCAACTCTATACCAAATAAAATACTACAATGACTGAAAATTGCAGGGAAATTTTTTGCTATAATTTCCGCAGTACATTGCAGGGGAAAATTCATATACAAATATAAAATGTTTCTTTCTATGTATTGACTGTTTGACAGTGCTGAGCTGCGACGAGATACAGAGCTCGGACTCGTACACATCAAACACAACAGAGACACTGTATCTTACCCACTCATCCATCGACTGCCGAACTGGGCACGCTTTTGATGAGTCTGATCCCACAAACTCAAGCATTGTGGTCTACTGTTCTGATGCTGGTCTTTGGGATGTGGCTGCGTGGTCCGGAACATTTACGTCCATTCCGGAGAGCTGTTTACGTGAGTTTTTATCTGTTAACCATATTATCATCCATTGTTGTTGTTGCTGCTGCTGTTGTTTTGCTAATACTTATTACTGTAGATTTTATCTGAAATTAGCTGAAGGTAGCTGAAGGTAGCTATTACGGAATCGATTGTCTCTTTCTGTAAACGATTGTTTACAGAATTGTTTGTCATGTGCAAAAAAGAGTGAAGTTGTTTTACATTGAATCAGGAACTAATGGGAAATTTATAGTTAAATTCTTGATTCTCAAACCAGATATTTTTTCCTGTTAACAATTTAACAGATATTTATTCATGAAATGAAGATATTGTTGACCAGTTGTGACAATGCCTGCGTTAAGTCCAACATGTTCTTATTTTGTTAACAATACTTGATGATAACTAAAAAAGTCAATATCTGCTAAATCTTCACTCAACGTGAGTCCATGTGTGCTTTCTTCGCGAATCCCGGGAGATGGGAACTAGTCGTGCTTACTGGTCAATAATTATCGGATATTGACTTCCTCTGAGTCAACATTACTGACCAGGAAGAAAACGTTGCCCTTCAGGTCAACATTTCCGTATCTGGTCAATAGTTTCTTCATGTCACTCGTAGTAAGTCAATATGTGTGCTTTGTTACATGACTCAACTGGCTTTTTGATTAGAAGTCACTACAATATCTATGGAGTTTACCTCCCGGTAAACATTATTCATACAAGATGTAACAAAACATCTGTGGACTTGTTAGACAAAACTGGTCAATAATACTTCATATTGACTCCAAATGAGTCAATATCTGGTAACTATTGTGTATAGCTGTGAGTTGCGGCCATCCTCCGCCTGTTGACAACGCCAGTATTACAAGTGAGAGGAATGTATTCACATACGGAAGTCAGATCAGCTACGGATGTGATGTTGGCTACTGGTTTAGGAGGGACGCGTATAACAGAAGCGTTGAGTGTCAGGCGGATGGACAATGGAACAACGTGCCCAGAACAGGCTGCAAAAGTAACATTATTTATTTATCCTTCTATTTTTTCATTTATTTGTTTACGTCTTATTTTATGTGTAGATTACTTTCCTCTTATAGGTGTATATTAAATAAGCTGCTGAGTGGACTTGTTCATTTCAGGATAATGTAATGCATAGGGCGAATTTGCATGCACTTGCTGTATATAGGTTTAAACAATAATCTGACCACAAGCGAAGAGGCACCCCAAAAAACATTGTAAATACTTTGTTTCTACTCATATATACTGGCTTATCATTCCTATAGTGGCGCTGTTCTGGCATTCACAGGAAAACTGATGTTTTATTCATGCCATCTTTTTCTTTACAGGGATAAATTGTCCGGCGTTGCCATATTGGGAAGGTCTGGCCCCCAACACAACAGAGACAGCTCACGGTGTCACCATCAACGCTACATGTAGTGCTCGAAGCGATGGAAAAGAAACAAGATTCAGCGACTCAGCTGATGTACATTTCAGTACTTGCTCGCTGGAAGGTGTTTGGCTACCCGATATTCCAGAATGCGTTGGTAAGGTGTACATTGTCATTCCGGTGTAGATATAAGTAGAGTAAATTTATGTTTCACGGAAGATTAACTGGAAAATTTTATAATCGCTCTTTTGCGGGATATTAAGTTAAAAATAAGAACTGGAGCGTAACAAAATCAACAAAGGTTTAATCCTATTTGTGGAACGAATGACGAGAGCAGACTTTCCAAAGACTTATTTATATAAAGATACTCATATTTCCTCTTTTTAAGGAAATTATCTGACAAATATAAATCAAAGGCATAGTCGAATGTTTTGGTTGTTGTTTTTTCAGTGAAAGATCCGGATCCGCCTTTCTCTCCTAAACCAACAGAAGCCAAAAATGCCAAATCCTTCGGAGCTTTGGGTATAGCAATGATCTCAGTGATACCAATAGCCTGCATAGTTGCTGATATTCCAACATTCATCCACACAGCACTTGTAGTTAAGAGGACATTTGCCGCGTTTTTTATCAGCAGTAAAATAATGTTAAGAAAGGGGACAATTACTCCTGTTGAAATCTTCACTAATCCAGAAAATGGAGAGCCAGAATGACGCCATATGGCGTGCGTTGTTTGTAAGGCGATGACACAAGCAATGAGAAACTCAGGAGCACTCAGGAAATTCTTACGACCTTCTATGAAGAACGTACACATGAGTTGGGGGTGGTGGGGAACAGCAGAAGGGGTGTGGTCGGCGTGCACCAATATTATTGCTGTCAGTGGCTGACGACATAAATCATCGCATGGATAGCCAACTTTTATATCACTTTACAAGTAGTAAACTCTGGTATCGAAGCTTTTCGTCTTCGTTAATTTCATCCCCACTGTCAGCTCTCTTGATTTTATTTCATTTTATATGCTTTTTCTCTTTTTTCCAGTTCATGGGGAACAACTTGAACTTTCAGTGAACTGAGGATTGTATTATGAGATTTTGAAATCTCGTATATACTCTATATTGTAAGTGATACATTGTTCCGGTTATATATATATATATATATATATATATATATATATATATATATATATATATATATATATATATATATATATTTCTGAGACGAAACCTCCCTAAAATTAAAAACAATGAATAAGATTGTCACCCAAGATCAGTTCACACATTTTAACTCAAAAGGAAATCTTTAAAAAAATCGAAACTTCCATTGTCGTCAATTACTGCGACCACTGAGAAACGTTTGATTGCCGTATCTTTTATTTCCTTCTCATTTCATTATTTTGCATTGCTATTTTATATTTTTGGTTATTTGTTTTTGATTATATGTTTTAATGCAAATAAAAAACGTTCGATTCAATTCACATGGGTTTTAAACTTGCCATGTAAAACTATCAAAAATTGCTTTTAGCATATCATATGTTTTTAACATGACTACCCCAGCAACAAATATCTACAGGCAAATCATTCCAACACAACGTCCTAGGACACAACTTCCACGGGCACCGTGTAATTCAACAGGCTTGCGTTTCAAAATTTCAGACAGCACCAGGATCGATATCCCCGACACTCACGTAATATTTCAGCTGTAATGCTATTTGCGTTTTGGACGAGTTGCGCGGAAACGATTTGCAGAGAAAAAGAGATATTTCGCTTTCCAGTACGAACTTAATTACACTAGGATACGAGCTTAATTACACTAAGATACGAACTTAATTACACTAGGAAAGTGGAACTTTTCATTATTCTAGTTCGTCTTTATTATGACCTTAATGTGAGGATGCATTGGCCATTCTACATCTGTAAAGCCTTGGCACCTGTGATAAAGAGTCACCTGTAAAGATGAAGCTGCAGATGTGTTTTGCACATATTTATGTATTATGTCATTTTTTCTATATCCTGCCCATGTTATCACAATGACAGATTCATTACAAGGTCGATAATTCTATCTAGTTTTTTTCTCCACCAAAATAAAACATTAAAATAGAAAACATGCGCAGTAACGAACAGATTTTCCCAAAGATCATGACCCTCAGAAAACCACACCGAAAACGATTCACTTCAATTTTTGGCAGAAAAAAGAATCAAGCATGATTTTGAAATGATAGACCAAAATTTTTGGTTGAGTAGTGTTTGAAAAATTCTGCTCCACACATAGAAACACAGAGAAAGGGTTTTAATTCACGACTTTCCTTTAAAAGAAAATCAGACATTAGTACAAAAAGAACAAACGAAATGTGCAGTGGACTGAGGTAACCACATGTCAAGGCAATCTTTCTAAAATGGTGTGAGAGGTGATATATGTTTCATGACCGCCCGATAACACTGGAGAGGAGGCAGCTGATCGATTACAGCTCAGTTGGCCTACGGCTCATGGCGCCTTTGATTTCGAATCTGACTTGAAATTGAAGGAACTACAGCAGCAAGTTCATCTTCTCCAATTGGTTTATTTTTTCAAAAGCATACTTGGACAATGAACTCAACACAAAAATCTAATTGAATTCACTAAACTGAATCTGAACCTTTAGAAAACCTGGCTAATACACGGTGTTTCTCCTTTGCACTTAAAATCTAGCACCTCATCGGTCAAGATCAAAAACCGGAAGTTTTCCTGTATATCCAAAACGGTTAGAGAAAAAGCGATTTTGAGCTTATTATCGACTCTCTAGGCCTAAAAGACGTTATATACGAGAAACGTCGGTGGCTTTGACCTCATCGGTCATAGTCAATGTCAGAAACCGAAAGCTGATCATTATCTCGAAGACGGTTAGAGATTTCGAGCTTATTTGCAACGCTTTGAGCTAAAGACGTTATGTAAGAGGTAGCTCTTTGACCTTGACCTCCTCGTTCATGGTCAATTATGAATTCAGAATCGTATTTTTGTGGCCCCAAGTGTAATTTTCGCTACTTGGTCTAGTTTTTCTTTATTTTTAACACTGGTTTTAAGAAGTTTATAATTAAACGGGTATATATGCTACAGGTAATTTGCGTATTCAGGCAATTCGTGAATTGCCTGAAATTTTCAGGCAATTCGTGAACTGCCTGTAGGGGTCAGGCAATTCGTGAATTGACTAAAATTTTCAGGCAGTTCGTGAATTGCCTGAAATGAGGGACCAGTCAATTCACGAATTGCCTGAAACATGTTTTATAAGAGAAGTTGAACAAGTTTTGATGTTTCTTCTATTATAATATATATGTATATATATATATATATATATATATATATATATATATATATATATATATATATATATATATATATATATATATATATATATATATATATATATATATATATATATATATATATGTAGTAAATATGAAGAGTTAATTGATTATCAATGATGTGAGTATTGAAATATTTGTGGTATATAATGTTAAGTTAACATCCCCAACCACGTGGATATTTATTTTGTACCTGACATCCCTTTATTTCTGGCGTTTCCCATTTGCCACATGCTATTCTGCCGCGCTTGTCAATAGTTTTCAATATTTCACACTATGTTTGTTTGACATCGGTTAATATATAAAGAATGCCACGTGTTCGGGCGGGCATTCTGTCTTGGTTTAATCATTAATTTTGTACGAGTTTTGGTATGAATCTGATCTTTTGGAAGAGTTTGTGGCGAAATAAATACTCTGTCTGATTTGGATTCAATTTGAATTTAACTCCGTTGCAAAACTACTAAGGCAGAATCATTTTGATTCCATTTATCCCACAAAAGGACAAAATTAATGCAAAAAATTGGAACTGAAATAAATTAAAATGTGAAAAAAAACTCAAAATGCCAATAGTTGAGCCTGACATCGCAAGCTTCAAAGTGACAGAGCTCAAGAGAATTTTAAGTGAAAAAGGACTAAAAACGTCAGGAAATAAGTCTGAACTAGTGCTGCGGTTGCGTGAGCACTATTCCACTAAAGAAGAAGATGTACAAGAACCAACGGAGGATCTGCAGGATTCTATTCTGCCCCACGACAGTGCTTCCCAGACAAGCAGCTCGACGAGTAGCGCACGTGCTCGAGCTGCTGCCCGTAAAGCCAGTTTAAAAGCCAAATTAGAAGCCTTAAAAGAAGAGGAACGAATACGCGCCGAACTAGCAGAGAAAGAAGCCCAACTTCGCTTTCATCAGCTTCAGACGGAGATCCAAGCTGTTTCTGCCGAGGAGCAGGTGTTTGCCGAATATGCAGAAGCTGCAGCTCCACAAGCCGCTATAGAAGGGAATGCTCCAGCTATGTCGCCTGAGCCCCCGCGTGTAAATCCAAATACGGCACAGGCTGCTACGATGCAAAGCATACATCCTCCTGATGTTCGCAGTAAGTTATCAGTTCCTACATTGACCACAACCGCACTGAATCCGGATGCGCTAAGGTACGTGCCCAACTATCAAGTTTCGCCGCAGAAGAACGATCTACCTCAGCTTTGCGATCCGGAAAGCAATCAAGTGCTTACACTTCAAAACAACACCGGTGACATCAGAGCACAACAGCAGATGTTTGATATATTGAGTTTACCGAAGCCAGAGCTCTCTTCGTATGACGGTAACCCTATTGAATTTCATTTCTTCATGAATTCATTTGACACTTGCATTCATTCAACCAGCATAAGTGATGCCGCAAAACTAAATCGTCTTTTTCAACTGTGTAAAGGGAAAGCTCTAAAAGTCATCAAGTCATGTGCTCTTATGGATCCAGTTATGGGTTACTTAAAAGCTAGATCGCTTCTGCAAGAACGCTTTGGTAATGACTATGTTATCTCAGAAGCATGGGTTACGAAAATCACGAGTGGTCCGCCAGTCAAGAAAAATAGCAAGGAGTCCTTGCAGGAATTTTCAGATGACGTTAGAAGCTGCACTGAGACTTTACGAGCCATGGGTCATTTGGACGAGGTGGACTCACGAGTGAGGCTAGTACAACTGGTAGAGCGGCTGCCTTACTACTTACAGGGGCGCTGGAGGAAACAAGCAATTGATGAATACGACAAAATTGGAAGATATCCAGGTATTGATGAATTTCTCAAGTTCTTAGAGAAAGTCTCACGCGAGGTTAGTGATCCGGTCTTTGGTATTCAGGAAGCAAAAGAAAGTAAAGGCTGTGGGAAGAAAATTAAGGCCTCAAGTTTCCATGTAGATGCAAAAGGAGGTAACGAATCAAATATCTCTACTGTAAAATGCTGCGTTGCCTGTAATGAAAAGCACATGTTGCACCAATGTGACGTGTTTAAGAAGATGCCTGTTGTTCAGCGTCTAAAATTTGCCAAAGACAAGCAACTCTGTTTCAACTGCTTAAAAGAGGCTAAGCATTCAGCAAAAAACTGCAGATTTGATCGAAAGTGTGGCATCGACGGCTGCACCATGAAGCATTCTAGGCTGCTTCACCATGCCTTCAAATCCAAAAGGAAAGATTCGCCGAAAGTGGAAGATACTGGTACGCAAGATGACTCCCTCGTCTTGAATACACAAGCTGGGTCCTACCAGAGTTCAAAGGTCGTATTGCCCATCGTACCTGTACTTGTAAAAGGTAAGGACACCGAAAACATTGTCAAAACCTACGCTCTACTAGACTCTGGTAGCAATAAGACATTTTGTTCTGCAGCCCTTCTAAATGACCTCGGAATTGAAGGTAAGCAAACCAGTCTCAAGATTTCTACCTTAAATGACGGAAAAGAAGAGCCTGTAGAAAAGGTCAACTTATCAGTTTCAAGTGTTTCAAAAAACTGTGCAATCGAGTTGTCAGAGGTGTACGCTTTGAAAAAATTTCCGTCGCTTGTATCGAGTACTGCTTTTAGCACAGACGTTGACTGTTGGGATCACTTAAGAGATCTGCCAGTTCATGTAAATGATGGCATAAAGGTGACGCTACTCATTGGTCAGGATAATCCTCAAGCTTTGCTGCCATTGGAGCTGAGGCGTGGCTCAGTTGGTGAGCCATATGGAGTGCGGACACCTCTGGGATGGACTATCAACGGTCCAGTGCAAACAACAGAAGACGACACAGGTGTGTGTAACTTTGTTAATTGTGCCATCAATGCTAAGCGTCTTGAACAACAAGTCGAACAGTTTTGGAAGCTTGAGAACAGTGCTTTATCTGCTACTGAGCTATCTCTTAATGATAAGAGAGCATTGCAGATATGGAACGACAGTGTACATCTACGAGGTGATCATTACGAGCTAGATGTTCCATTCAAATCCAAAGAGCCACAACTGCCAAACAACAAGTGTGTTGCTGAAAGGCGATTGTCTTACCTGGGGCGAAGGCTAAGTAAGGATGACCACCTCTTATCAAGGTATAAAAATGAAATTGAAACACTACTGAAGAAGGGTTACGCGGAAAAGGTTTCGGATCCTGAAGGGCCACTGGGGCTTACCTGGTATATACCACATCATGCTGGGCTGAATGTCAACAAGCCCGATAAGGTGAGAATAGTTCATGATTGCGCAGCTGAATATCGCGGAACCTCATTAAACAAAGAAGTTTTACAAGGTCCTGACTTGACAAACAGACTACTTGGCGTTCTGTTACGATTCAGAGAAAGCAAGTATGGTATGATGGCTGACATTGAAGCAATATTTTTCCAAGTGAAGGTAACACCACATCACAGAGATGTACTCCGGTTCCTTTGGTGGCAGGAAGGGGATCCAAAAAAGGCAGCAGAAGTCTACAGGATGACGGTTCACCTATTCGGTGGTATCTGGTGTCCAAGTATCTCCAGTTATGCGTTGAAGAAGACTGCTGAAGAGTTTCAACAAAGGTTTGACAAGCAAACTGTAGATGCTGTACTACATAATTTCTATGTTGATGACTTGTTACAGTCAGTTGTTTCAGAGAGTGCTGGCATCCACATGGCTAAAGAGCTTCGAGACCTGTTGTCGCTGAGGGGTTTTAACTTAACGAAATGGGTCAGCAACAGTCGAAAGATCATCGAGTCGATACCGAAAGACTACAGGGCCAAAGGAATACAAAATCTAGACCTGCAGCAATCCACGTTGCCGGTTGAAAGAGCGTTAGGTGTGGAATGGGCAACTGAAGAAGATGTCTTCCGCATTACGGTGAGACAGCCCCAAAAAGATCCGATGTATACTCGTCGAGGCTTGCTTAGCGTCGTGTCATCCGTGTATGATCCATTGGGTTTTGTTTGTCCTTACGTACTTCTAGCAAAGAAGCTGTTTCAGAGTGAATGCAAGTTGAAGAAGGGCTAGGATGACAAGCTGGAAGATACAACGATCAAATCATTTGATTCCTGGCTGCACAATCTGGACATCCTCAGGTACTTGCAGATTCCTAGATGCGTCGTCGCAAACGTGAGTTCTGAAGTAATCGATGTCCAGCTACATCACTTCTGCGATGCATCAAGCGAGGCGTACGGTATGGTTTCCTACCTGTGTGCTACAGATAGTACAGGTACTGTCCATTGCTCGTTCGTCTTTGGAAAATCAAGACTAGCGCCAATTAAGCAAGTGAGCATACCTCGCCTTGAATTATGTGCGGCTGTTACAGCAGTTCAAGTGAATAGCATGATCGCAAAGGAACTCACAATTGAAATCAACAACACGTTTTTCTGGTCTGATAGTACAATCGTGTTGGCTTATATAAACAACTTGGATAAAAGATTTCACACCTTTGTAGCTAACAGACTTACCTTGATTCACGACGGTTCAAGTCCAGGTCAATGGAGGTACGTGAGTTCACAAGATAATCCTGCGGATGATGCCTCCAGAGGTACCAATGCAAACAAAATGTCTGGCAGATGGCTTCATGGACCGATGTTTCTTCAGAATTCCGAGGATGAGTGGCCAAGACATCCAGATGTCTTGAAGGAACTCAACGACGATCCAGAAGTGAAGCACTCAGTGACTAGCTGTTCAGTTGAGGCGGCGTCTGATCGGGAGCAGACATCTATTTATCAGCTGCTCCACAGGTTCTCCGACTGGTTAAAGCTCAAACGGTCTGTAACGTGGATTTTGCGGTTCCTCCTTTGGCTAAAGTCCAAGAAGACGAAAAAGTTTGGTTTAATTACAGTGCAAGAGCTTAATGCAGCAGAGTGTGCAATTGTAAAGTATGTCCAGAGGTCTGCCCACAAAAGGGAAATCAATGGCCTGAAAAAGAATGAACATGTAAGCAAAGGTAGTTCACTATACCACCTAGAGCCCGTACTGATTGATGACATTCTGAGGGTAGGTGGACGATTGCGGCACGCGAACATCCCGGCTGGTTCGATAAATCAAACTCTGTTGCCGAGAGACCACTTTGTATCGAAGCTACTTGTGCGCTACATTCATGAAGCAAAAGCCAGACATTGTGGAACTGAATATGTCTTCTCTCTACTTCGTACCAGCTACTGGATACCGAAGGTGAGACGCCTTATCCAGAATATCCTGCGCAGCTGTGTTATATGCAAAAGATTGTACGGTAATGCAGCAAGTCAGAGAATGTCAAACCTTCCTGCCGACAGGGTTACACCGAATGTTTCACCATTTGCGAACGTTGGTATCGACTGCTTTGGACCTTTTCTAGTAAAAAGGGGCAGAAGTCATGAAAAGCGATACGGCTGCGTTTTCACATGTTTGACCATCCGAGCTATTCATCTTGAAGTCCTGCAATCATTGGAGTCTGACGCATTCATTAACGCGCTGATCAGATTCATTGCCAGACGCGGTACCCCTAAAGTAGTTCGTACAGATAATGGGACAAACTTTGTCGGGGGATCTCGGGAGTTCCTCGATGCTATGTGCCGCTGGAATGAATCAAATAAACTTCAGAAACACTTGCAACATGATCAGATACAATGGATTTTTAATCCACCTGCTGCATCCCACATGGTTGGGGTATGGGAAAGGCAGATTCGGACAGTTCGTAAAGTCATGAGTGCGATAACGCGCAACGTTGTGCTGGATGATGAGCGATTAGCGACAGTGCTCTGTGAGGTTGAATCAAACGTCAATAATCGTCCGATTACGCGATGTTCGAATGAGCCAAATGACATTGACCCGTTGACGCCAAATCACTTATTGCTTTTGCGCGGAAATGCAGCTCCCCCTGTAGATCGCTTCATAAAATCGGACATATACAACCGGAGGTGGAGACACGCTCAATACCTAGCTGATATGTTTTGGCGACGCTGGATTCGAGAATATCTACCTACAATTCAGCATCGTCAAAAGTGGCTCGCAAGTACTCGCGATTTCTGCGTCGATGATATCGTGCTGGTGATTGATGAAGTGACACCAAGAAATTGCTGGCCTATGGGAAGAGTGGTGCAAGTCAACCGAGGCAGAGATGGTCATGTTCGATCTGCGGTTGTTCGAACAAAATCAACCAGTCTGACACGCCCTGTGACAAAGCTTTGCCTTCTAGAATCTTGTGATCGAAGCTAAAATTGTTTTGCAAAATGATGCGAGCCTAGCGCCGTCATTAAAAGGTGGTGAACACCTAAGCGATCACAGAAGGATGTGCCTAGTATGTTCATACATTCATTTGTGTTGCATATGTTTAGTCGGTTTTGAAAGTGCATAAAACGTTAATAATAATGCATGCTGTTTGTGGATGAAAGCAATTTGAAATTAAGATTAATAGAATATAGTAATTTCTTACCTTATGAAGTTCAATCTTGTTTGGGTTGCAGTGGTTTTTTGATGTTATCCACAGGCACAATTTAGCGTTTTTTACCGTTTAATTGTGCCCATGGTATTTTGATGTCATATAATATTCACTAATAATCATGTGTATTCATCCTGGTTCATGAACAGCTAAAAATATTTTCTTTATATTTTTTTAAAGATTTATGTCATAGCCTTTTGCTACGGTAATAACTGATTTTCAACATACAAATCTATTATCAGGTCATTTCTGCTCTAAATTCATGTATAAAAATGACACACGTTCTGAAGTGTCAACGTTATAATGTATAACTCCTTCCTGATAAACATAATAATTGTTTCCCATTGTGCATAATGTAAATAGTTTCACGGTTTCTAATGTTCCTCATGTATGCTTAGATTTGTTCATACTGATGTCCATAAACAGTACATTCAGTATTTAAAATGTTTCAATACATGTATGAATTACTTCCGTTGTGTTCAACTTCCGCTTTAAAGTTCTACTAAAAAACTTCTTTTGCTTGAAGTTGTGGGAAAAAGATCATGCACAAGTCTTAACACAGCTCGTGGAAATGCCTCTGCATTTCTAGTCTTCGCATAGGAAAGGAGCAGTGCCTATGCTAGACCGCACCAAAATATCGGGTTTTCCAATTTTTGCAATGTTTCAACCTAACTTCATTATCATAATTAACGATTTGTCTTAGAAATATTTCGTGAAAGTCTTACATGAGATTAGGGGAATATAGCTAATGACTGGGTTAGTTTAATATTCTAAATGTCGAAGGGTGTCAAGGTCCTTGTCTGCATGCTTAGAACAACATTGTCATATTTACTGTAAATGGTTTAAATGATCGCACGAGCTCTCATTTAGGGGGCGGTGTAGTAAATATGAAGAGTTAATTGATTATCAATGATGTGAGTATTGAAATATTTGTGGTATATAATGTTAAGTTAACATCCCCAACCACGTGGATATTTATTTTGTACCTGACATCCCTTTATTTCTGGCGTTTCCCATTTGCCACATGCTATTCTGCCGCGCTTGTCAATAGTTTTCAATATTTCACACTATGTTTGTTTGACATCGGTTAATATATAAAGAATGCCACGTGTTCGGGCGGGCATTCTGTCTTGGTTTAATCATTAATTTTGTACGAGTTTTGGTATGAATCTGATCTTTTGGAAGAGTTTGTGGCGAAATAAATACTCTGTCTGATTTGGATTCAATTTGAATTTAACTCCGTTGCAAAACTACTAAGGCAGAATCATTTTGATTCCATTTATCCCACAATATATATATATATATATATATATATATATATATATATATATATATATATATATATATATATATATATATATATATATATATATATATATATATATCTGTGTGTGTGTATGTGTGTGGCTGCCGGAAGTATTTTCCTTTGTTGACAGTAACTATCGAGAAACACTAACACTATTGTTTTACTTTATTTGAGATATGATTAAGCAGTTGAGGATGATGATAACGCCACCAGTGAGATGAATTGAAAATGACAAACAAAATAAAACTGTGCAAGAAGTGGAATCAAAGTTTAGTATTTATTTTTAACGTCCACTTAATGTTATCAAAGTGCACTCATCTTAAGAAGTCATTATTAAAGATGTTTAATATAGAACCAAAACAAAATATTCAAGACTAAGGCATAAACGAAGGATTTTAGCTTAGTGAAAACTGATTGAGTTAGGTAAAATTATCATTCTTATTAGAGAATCCAATACAAGAGACATTAAATTAAATCAAGGGACATTATTAATGGTCTTCGCTGTGTAATGATACTACTAACTACATTCTTAAATTTTATGGTGAACTATTTTTGACATTGGTTTTTTTTTAAATTACTTGCATAAAAAGACATCGTTAATCTCTCTACCCCTATTAAAACAAGTATAACAATGACAAATTTCAATAATGATGTCAAAGGCACTGTCATTAACATGATTTATGTTCCATGAGAGTAGCTGTTTTCACTTGGATAGATAGTTAGATGTGGGAGTGACACATCAAGTGAATAACGATTTCTTGCCGTGTTATGTGGGCTGGGTAGAAACTTGGCAACTTAAAGAAAACTGACGCTTTTGGGGCTGCTTTGTGAAATGTGAACAACTATCTGCGATATACGGATGCTCGTGTTGTGTTTACCGGAAATCACAACAATCTTGTCGAAAATCAACACTCTTGACTTCTCCAGAATACTGCATTCTTTCTTGTTAAATTTACTACTGCTTTCCATAAAAAGAATGCAGACATGAAATTAGGTATAAGACACCTATGCAAAAGCTATGTATAGTGCATTTCATAAATCTGAAATATTTTTGGGAAGGGGGAATTAGAGCAAGGAAATTTTTTTGATGTTTTCAGTTAAATTGCAGTTTTAGTCCCCCGCCGCGTGTCGCGCGAATCGGGGAACTATTGAATTCGGATCTGTCCACCCATCAGCATGTCGGATGTGATGTCTTTAGTTCGATAGATCTTAGAGACTGCACAAGGGATTCCATTTAAACCTTGCATAGGGAAAGAATATAGGATGTAGTTGTGCATCAAGTTTTGTCCTAGGGACCAAGTCGAAAATCCAAATATCCCCGCTGCGAATCGGGATGTCTTTTGTGCGACAGATCTCAAAGACTATCCGAGGTTTCCATCTAAAACTTGTGTGTAGAAAGAATATAGGGTGCAGTTGTGCACCTGGGTATAGGTTTTGCCGACCGCCGAGAAATGAAATCTTGGGATTGCACGCCTGCGGGGGACTTGTTTTAGCTTAAGTTTGAGACCACAAATAAAAAATTGTGTCACCTTTTCAAACATAAGAGGGCTCTCGCAAAATTATGAGATTGCTGGCGTGTTTTCTTTTACATTGATTCCTGAAGGCTGTAAATAAAACTCTTTCTTTTTACTTCGCAAAACTTTGAACGTGCTTATCTCCACTTTAAGATAGTTTTTACTTGTCATACTTAGAACAGTTCTATCCCACCATCCATCTACCAATACGATCGAGGGAATAGTCTGGTATTGCAACATTGATGACATAGGACATTGCCAGAAAGCGTCGTTCTTCAAACACACGCCACTCAGTGTGCTCCGCAGCTTTATCTCTGTGGAACTGATTAAAAAGTCAAAATGTGCTTCAAATTTAGTTTATTTAACTAATATAGGTTTCATTTACCATATTCTTTAATTTGAATAAACTTGGTTCGAGAAAAGTTGAAAATTTGGCACTTGTTACTTCGGTCTGGTAGATGGTGAGTTTACACGTAGCAGTGACACTTCGATAGTCCAGGCAAGTGTGCCTCTTATTCTCAACAAGAAGCTACAAGATCAAGAATAACTAACTGGTTCCATCACACATCCATAGTTGTTTTGAGACCTTCCATTCCGCATTGCCTCCCAGTATAGACTCACAGTTTTATTCAGCAGACTGGGTCATCTTCAGAAATGGGCAGTTTTGCTTAAGCTTAAACTGCTGACAAATGTTTCTCAATGCAATTTAAGATGATTTTGACAGACTTATCACTCAATAAAGTTGTCTTCAATGTTGTAAATCTAAGCAGCTTTATTGACTGGAAGCACTTGTAGTTATCTTACAGCCTTCTTTTTTCCTTGTTTTTCAGACATGACAGAGGCCAGCCGGCAATCGCCACCTACAGATCTTCGGTACACGCATCCCCCCCACTGCTGTAGCAGGGGCAGTGGCCTACCAGTCCAGCGCCTCACCCAAAAAGATTGGAAGGCAATGGGCCAGACCAGGTCTAAGAACGATTGAAGAAGGAATAAACGCAAAGCTCTCTCTTTTGCGGCCTTCATCAACACAGATTTTGTTGAAGACACTATGAGGAAAGCAAGCTGTGTCATTCTCAGGCAGGTTTCGACTCTGTTCCGCGTGTATACTGGCTCTGAATCAGACGCGGCAGTATCCAGTAAGAAGCCCAAGAAGCAAGCCAGAGAAAGCTTTCTCGGAAACAAAAATTTCGGAACTGGATAATCCAGAAGAGTAAGCACGTGCCGTTCTCCCTAAGGCGTGGGCTACTTGCAAGTTAGAGTCCAACAAGTCCCTATCCCAATAGGAGTCGAAATATTAACACCCTGCGGAGCAAGTGACAGTCACCTATACGGCCTCTGGATTGAATTTCTCCACGGCGACGGGGCAGCTGGGCATACCCACGGAGGGAGAGCTGTCCTCCCCAAAACTGCCGAATCTATATAGTGACTTTTTCGTACTCCTGTGTTTGCAATCGCACCTGCAGCAGAAGTTACCGACCGAAACTGCAACAGTGCAAGATGATCCGCTACAATTTCTGGCCCCAATCCAACAAGCCAAACTCTTACGTCTACCTCGCGCTCACCTCCACATCTAGAACCGAACCAGCTGCGAGAGATTGTGGTAGTTAGAGAAGAGGAATCTTCGGGCATTCTCCCATCGGGACAGGTATCTGCGCTAAAACTGGAGAACGACGATGAAATTATGCAGACTCATATCTCTCCTCTGGCTTTGCTCCCATCCAACCAGCAGCGGTCAATCTACAGCCCCTCAGTGGAAATGTCTACACGCCAGGATACGGAGCCCCAGACGCAGTACACTTTCCAGGACTCGGAGAGCCAGGCATCCTAGGGAAACCAGTCCGAGGAAGAAACGGAAGAGTCTCAAAATCCTTCTCATTTCCGACTGTTCTTACGGAAAGTAGACCATGGTCTAATGTTATAGAGAGATCCGGCAGCAACAGGGAGCATCTTATTCCTACTCCCTCTCTCTCCCCGGACCTCATGCCACCAAGTGAAGACGCCGCCTAGCAAATGTTACATGCGGCAGACCTTGCCTGGGCAGAGAGGATCAAATCCGATACCCATGACATCTCAGATTGTGCTTGCCCTCCAGAATTTTTTGTCGCGCTCTCAAAAAAAAAACAAAATCATTGCAAACATGAAAACCGTACGATCGAACGAATTCAAGAAACCGGATGCCAGCAAAGGTTGTGAAGGTTTTAAAATTCGAGATCGCTGGAAGGTATATTACTGTTCAAGAATGCAAACGATTGGTTTCAAGCTTACCAGATCAAAGAGACATTCCTTCCTACACCAAAATATGACCTCGGTCAGGAAGGAATTACAGGTGGGTCTGGTAGTGAACCTGTCCAATTCCAAGTTGCCCCCCCCCGCAAATATAATATTATCTTCCTAGGTTAAAGATGGGACTTAGCGACGGCGCGAGCGCTTACCGTTTCTGAACGGCAGCAAAACTGTCCCGAGCCATAAAAAATACCAGAAGGCCCATTTACAAACTGAAATCGCTGCTACGTCTCTTGGTAGCAAGCGAGAAGGCAGACCTCCCAAGTCGCCTCTATTACAGACCTTTTTAGAGAAACGTAAAGCAAGCGTTAAGTCAGGAAAGGTCTACCAAGGCAAAAATGAAGGTGTCACAAACCTTTTCTTCTGTATAATGATTAATGCAACCCGTAAGTCATGTTCGGGGGTGTTTCGTTTCACCTTTTCTCTTTAGAAATGGAGATAAAAGCAGCCGTGTCTCGGGATAGGGTGGGGAATCCATAAAACGGTCAAGTGCGGAGAGGCAAATAGCCCCTTCTCCTGTTAATGTACCACATCAATTGGAGGGAACTTCGGGTTGTCTGGATTGCTCTGAACATATCATCCAAACAACCCAAGAGCAAGTGTGTTAGTACAACTATAACAAAAATGTTTATGCCTAACAATATACCTGTGGGGCTGGAGGGATCTGCTTGCTGCGGCCACTTAGTGTCATTAGTGTTACCATGTGCGTCAAAGAACGCGGGGGGGGGGGAATACTTTTGAGGTCAGACGCGGTCCGTCCGCAGTGGCAATTTAAAGATGTCAACGTTTCCTCAGCTACGAATGATAATAAAAAAACTCGTTTCTTAGCCCAAGTAAAATCATTGTTCAGGGTTCACTGACTTCCACTGATATCGCATTCGAAAAGGTGGTTCAGGCGTGACACACACACCAGAACCCGGGAAATCGGACCACCCTTGGACTCATGGAAAGTAGTCCGATTTCCGGAGTGGTCCGATTTCTGGGTTTGAGAATATACGACTGCATAATTTTCTATAATAATGTGTCCGAATGATCGCTGATAAGTAAGGGCACGTTTTTAATTTTTATCTGTTTTCTCAATAGTTTTATTACAAATATAAAATGTATGAATGCGACTACTGTTTAACCATAATCTGTTGAAAATCTCACTAAAAATAACAGAAAAATTTTACGCACGGAATATTTCTCCAAATTGTTTCTGGCTCTCTAAGTGACTTAATTTAATTGTTTCTTTCTTATCCTGTGAAGGATTAAATTTTGTTCCTTAAAGTACAAGTAAATGGATAAAATTTTAAAGTTTGTAAAATTGAAATTTTTTATCTCATAAATAAATAAATAAATCTAAAATTCAATTATTGATAGTAAAATACAAATCAATGAGATCTACATTGATTTATTGATATCTTTGTTTATATTTTGAATTCAAAATTTGCCATTAAATGTTAAAATGGCATTCCATAAATTTCATTAGTTTCTATTTGGTAATCAATAATTTATTCTAGATAGCAAAACCAAATACTTTTGAGATCAAAAGATCACAAAGATTTAAGGTGTCTTGGGAGATGCACACATTTACATAAAATTTAACGAATCGTCAATTAAATTTTGGAGACTTAAAATTGAAAACATAATGTACAAGTTTGAAAATATAATAAAAATGCATCATTCCGAAAGTGATATCGAAAATAAATTCTTGATATTGGTAAGAAGAAACCAAACTATTGAGCTCAAAAATTGAGATTTTGCTGTTAAATATTTAAATTTTTCTGTCAAGAATTGAACTGTTAATCTGTAGAAATTACTTTTGGGGCACTTGAACGTTATTTTTAATATCAATAAATATTTTTTGATATCTCTAAGCACTGAATGAGATCAAAATTTATTTTTAGATCAAAAATACATGTCAATAATAATTGGAAAAATGGCATCAATAAAATGCTGACTGGCTTCGGTTTTGTTTGAATAAATCGTAGTTAAGTGAGATAATAGTTTTAGTTTGGATCAAATAGATCAAACTGACATGTTGTATTCGGAAGCTAAAGATTGACACTTATCTCGAACTTATAGACCCTCTCTTATGATCTCTGTGATAACAGTTTCCTACTGCAGTCACATGTATTCAATGCCCAAGGATCAGCACTAAAATCAAGTGCCCTGTTTTGATGTATGATACTTGCTATATCGCATACGTTTACAGTTTATTTCGGATTTAGCCAGATAATGTCTTATCTGCGTGATTCAATGTGGTGGGAACTGATGTCAAAATAATTACAGAAGTATGGCAAAGTGATTAATAACATTTATAGCATTAATGTTAAAGTGTTTCTGCTTTGAAAGGATAGATATCTTTCCATTTCAGGTATTTTTTTATAAACTTAAGACACCTTTTTTGTATAATTATTTGAAGTTTTTATTACTCAGAGGAGGAAAATGGCAGAAGATAAAATCTCAATTGAGGAAGCAAGTGATGAGCAGGGGGCAGAAAAATATGCTTTAGAATACGGTGTGGATGATGTCCCTCCATGGCACGTCACCCTAGTCTATGCTATACAAGTAAGATTAATGCATGAAAACTCCTAAACCTGATTATTTTATTTATGATAAATTATACCCAAGGGATAAATATCTCAAACATAAAAAAAATTACAGTATTTTCTTAAACTGGATTTTATGGATGATCTATTCCCCACATTTCTGCTGACGCTTTCGTGTATTTTTTTCTACTCTTCTTATGTTCCCTGAGGTAGAATAATTTCGCAGATATATTGAATACACTAAATTAATGACTATATTTATCAATAAAACTTGCATTATTATTATTATTATTATTATTATTATTATTATTATTATTATTATTATTATTGTCAGATAATGTTAGTATTATGTTTAGTGTTGTTGCTATTATCGTCACTATTTTTGTTTCTTTTGTTCCTGCTGTTTTCCTATTTCGCTTTTGAATTATTTTTTGCAAATATAGCAAATACTTGCCAATATTGGGAGCACGATTGTAACGGTCTACATCATTCACGGACTACTTTGCACTGAAGGACAGGAAGGAGCTGATCTTTTGTTTGCTGAGCTACTATGCGCTAGTGTGTTTATGATGGGTGTAGCAAGTCTGTTGCAGACGGCGTTAGGTGTAAGGTATCATTTGTGATTCGTTAAATTTTCTGTGATTTGGAAGTTAAGAAAAAAAGGAAATTAGAGATTTAGAATGAAATGTACATTTAAACAACACAAATATTCCTGTGCAAATTACAAATCTTGACTTTTTGATTATTTAAACAACTTTAATAATTAGCTAGAAAAAGTAATTTTTGCAGCACTTAATTGTATTTCAATTTAACCTAAGTTTAAGTTTAACTATAAAACATGCAAACAAACCTTTGTGTTTTCAGTCTTTAGACAGAGAACAAAAGTTTTAGTTGACCTCTCTGGCGTTCGACCCGTTTATTTACACACCTCTTCAAATACGAATTTATTTCAACAATCAAATTGAGAATATACATAGATAACACGTTATCAAAATACATAAATAACACGTTATCAAAGTGGCGATGGCAGTGCCAAGAGCTGTTTACAGCCTGCACCACTTGTTTTAATTTTGTTTTATTTTGTTTTCGATACTGTCGCAGTAAACCAGTATCACTTGCAAAACATGACCAAAGGGTGACAGCTCCAGCAACCCACATTAGGATTACTTAAGCTTCTAGCTTGTACACCATGAAGGACTATACAAATCTACTATTCGGCGACAGCTGCTCCAGCAAACGAGTTTCATAGCAGTATTAAAGTGTTCGGTTGTTTCAAGAAGACCCACTAACCCAGCATTCTTAAAAAGTGACGTGCAATACACAATGCACAAATAATATCCTTCAAAAGACACTAAACAAACATAATTGAAACTAAGATGGGATAAATATGTATAAATGGGAATTTCGCAGTATCTCTGTGGCGCTTTTTGTGCCCAGGAGTTTGAACTAAATATTTACCGCCTGAATCCGTACATTTCCTAGAAATGCTTTCGCGGAGTTCCACCTTGCCATTTACTTAATTTGGTTTAAACTCAACCTGCCAACCCTGAGCTTAAAATTTCCTATTTCTGTTATTAAGACTTCCGATCGTCCAAGGAAGCTCTGGGGTGTTTATCTCACCAATTATTGCTATGATGAACACTGAAGAATGGAGGTGTCCAGAGTACGCAGAAGGAGGAGGTATTATAATAGTAATGCTTTTGCCTTCAGCCTACGGACGGTACGGACCTACGGCTTCAGGCAAAAAACAGTATCGTACGCACTCAGAATGATGTATTAATTTTATTATATGCCTCCTTTTACTATTTTTATGTCATTCTAAAAAATTTTACCACGCACTATTTTTGCACTCAGTATGCTCAGATATGGAGACGCGTAATCGGTCAGCGAGCATTGATATTTGGCTCGGTTTGTGACCTTAAGAAAATAAATATTAAGTATTTATTTGCTACGTGTAATGATTATTTCTGACGTAATCCCCTCTAGCCGCGGCATTATATTAGTTATATCTTTATTAATTTCAAATCAATGCACACAAAATCACCCGAAGGACGTGTGTAAAATTACCAACAATTTATCCTTGAAAATAAATATTTACCTTCAAAAATGCCTTCCATTTTGTCATCAGTTATAATACACTTTAATTTATATGCCTTAAACTTATGTGGTTTGAGAACTAACCTCACAAGTACGCCTCATAAACAAGTATTTTCTCCCTTTCGAACGTTCCTTCCTATTTCTGTCAGTTCAACAAATACACAAATGGCGTAATTATATGGCATTTGTAATTAGATGACGTTTCGTTTTGATTCCGTGCTGTAAATATCGTCGCAGCAATAACCCATTTATCGATTCTGAGGACGGTTGCAGTTGATTTTGACCAATTTCTCTTCACTTTCAAGTCCGAAAACACGTGTTTTTGCTTACTGTTTACTTCTGATCCCATTATGAATATGCTTATAGAGGGCCACCATTCAATCTGGCCTATGAAAACTGCATGTTAGTTTTTTTCTGTCATTTTTTCGTACGCGGACCTCTAGACATATAAAATGGATACTTATATTTTAGATAAAACTAGTGTTCACATTTATTTTCTTTCGAATGCGTTAATAACATAGAAGAGATATTGCGTAAGGTTTGTGAAAAAATGTCTTTTGAAAATGAATTGGAAAATGTTATCATTTGGAATTTGTTTTAAATTTCCTTACGCTAAACCTGGATTTTCCATCTAATTATAAAGTGATATGAAAGTAATAGCAGTAGCTATTAGTTTTTTATTTTATACTAATTTAAAATATTTTCCCATGAAACAATCATCCTTATTGGAAATCATGTAAAACAGACAACCAAAAAATAAACTCATAAAAAACGAAAACTGAAAAATAAAAAAGGAAGAAAACACATACAATTTGCAAGCTTAATTACTAGTATTTGTTTACTGTGTGGTGATAGTTATCAAAGTCATTGTTATTTTTTCTCTTTAAAGGTAATATAACAACAGACTTGCCAGAAGATAGTGAAAAACCATGGGAGCCGCGTCTTCGTGTCGTGAGTACAATAATGATAGTCTTTTTATGTCATTCTTCATTCCTGTACCTTTTGTCCTTTACTTCATCTGTTTAGGGTTACCCAAATATACATGGAAAGCATTAAGATAATGCTTTCAAATGCGATAAATATGGCAAAGGGGACTTTATAACAACCAAAGTTCAATATGTTCAGAAAAGAAACAAGTTATTGCTACTTTAACAGATACTTCAAATGACAGGGAAATATTTTGTTTTAAATTGCAAAATCTTGGTGACTTCTTCATATGCAATTCCGTTTTCACAACAATACGTTCAACATACCTTAACTGCAGTTTTGAAACTGTGTCCTTGTTGAAGTTTTTTATTTCAATTTCAAATATTAACCCTGAGGTGTTATGCTGTTGTCCTAGCTCAGATCTATCTATCAATAATCATAACATGTAGGACAGATTTCTCAACCCACCTAATATCAATAACTAAGCCAAAATCAAATAAAGGATCAGTTTTATTTAAAACATTATGGTGGTTAATCAGCTTTCATAAAAAATTATATGCCACGTCCTAATTAAATAAATTTATCTATTACTTCACATTTTTACTTCTCTGTTAGTAACGTTTTCTCTAAAATTTCATTTAGTTTTTACCCATCAGATTGCAGGAAGTTTGATGGCGGCTTCATCGATACAGATAATTTTGGGATGCACAGGAGTGATGGGTTTTCTAATGACTTATATTGGCCCACTTACTGTGATCCCAACGGTTGGTCTCGTTGGTTTTACACTATTTGAAACAGCTACAGCGGGAGCGGAACATCAGTGGGGCATAGCTATTTTGTGAGCCATTTAATCAGCAATCTTTATTTTATGATCGATACAAGTTTGTTATACTTGAATTGAATACTATGATATTAAATAACCTAGTGCTACAGATGTTTCTAACATTGCTTAATGTCTTAATATCTCTCAAAGCCCCAGATGTTTTACAAACTAATCTATTTTTGTACCATCAAAGTATCTCGAAAATTACATTTAATTTTAGAACGGTAGCCCTTATTGTCATTTTCTCGATATGCATGGATAACATCGGAGTACCGCTACCATGCTGGTCAAGAAATGAAGGTTGTTCTTATGAAAAATTTCGAATATTTAAATTGTACCCTGTAAGTATCTTTATCAGTAACCAAACTTTTAATAAGTATTGTTTTTTTAATGTACAGTAAAACATTCGCATGTATAACACAATATTTTTACCAATCGACACACAAAACAAAAAATGCTGTTTGCTTCAGCAAATAATTTAAGTTCTATGACTTATTACAATCAAAAATGTGGTCTAGCGTACTCTGTCATGTGCACAAATCACGAAATGGAGCACAGCGAAATTCTCCACTGCTAACATTTCGGGATGTACATTTATTTTAAGCAATGTGTATATCCAGTTGCTCCTGTTTTTAACCAAACAGCTTGGTGTACACAACGTTAAAAAGAGCAAGCATCCACCATAACTTTTTTTCTAAATAACTGTGTTTGAGTTGTATTACGGTTAGCCTATTTTTCGATCAACTTTGCATTTATGTTTAATATGCATTTCTTAACTTTTGTATATTAATGTCAAAATATCCCTAATTTTGTCCTCCAGCACGTGTTTGCGATAACCATTGCCTGGTTACTCAGCTACATATTTACAGTGACAGACGTGTTTCCTCCTTCTACAACAGATGAACCAAATTATGCAAGAACGGATGCCAAAATTGATGTACTCAAAGAAGCAAGCTGGTTTATTGTACCATATCCAGGTGGCAATTTACGTACTTTATTTTAAATTTATCCTTTCAGTAGACTTTGTATAAAATTTATAGATGCTAAGTTTGCATTTGCATTTTAGATTAATTATTGCTCTTGCTCATTTTAGTTTTGTTTGTTTTAATCTATAAAGGAAAAATGGGTGGTATTGAGTTTTCTTTTGGAGTATTCACGGGAATGTCAGCCGCTGTGATAGCGTCGATCATAGAAAGTGTTGGTGATTATTATGCAACAGCAGACATGTGCCAGTTGCCACCACCCCCTAAGCATGCAGTTAACCGGGGTATAGCTATGGAAGGCATTGCAAGTTTTTTATCTGGAGCATTAGGTGTTGCTCATGCTACAACATCATACAGTGGCACAATCGGTTTCATAAGTCTCACTGGAGTACGTCATGCAAAATATCTTTCTATGTCTGTGAAATATCTGTAAAATATTTTAAAATATGAAAACAGTTTGAGATTATTATACTTAGATAGCTTAATTGATAATAACGACTTATTGTTGATAAAATATACCGTCTCTGGTATCTATCAAATCCATTTAAAATCTCTTTATCGCACGGTTTCCTTTCAGAAACTGATATTTTGTATATACTTTTAAGAAACATCTTACTTCTATGCTTTGTAGTTTTGCCATTTCGTTGTGTATGACTTTCTAGGTGGCAAGCCGTTGGGTATGGGAAATTATGTCCATAATTCTAATCGTGTTAGGATTATTTGGAAAATTTGGTGCAGCCCTAGCAATTATTCCCGATCCGATTTTGGGAGGTCTCTCAGTTGTTGGATTAGGTATGGTTGTTTGTGCATTCAAATAAAATACACAGTGCATCTAAAATGAAGCAGATCATTAACTAAAACATTATTTATGGTTGTTATATTTTTTCACAAAATCAAGTATAAAGAATGCTGGTTACACCAAAATATACAATTTAATAATTTGGAAACGGTTACAGTCTCTCTGCATACGTTTAAATTATTAACATTAACCTTCATTCATCAGAAATAGTTATAAGAACTTTTGACACAGATCAATACCTATGTTAGCAATTCACACATGGCATTTGTTTAATCAGGAATGGTTATATCAGTTGCCTTATCAAACGTTCACCATGTAGACATGCAGTCAACCAGGAATCAAATGATACTTGCAATAGCCTTTATGTTTGGTATGATGCTGCCATTCTGGCTCAATGACAACCCAGGTGCCATCCAAACAGGTATCAATATGTTTATTTTTTTTATTTTTACTTATTATGAGCAAAAATTTGAAACAAAATTTAAATAAAGCCACAAAAGACACGCCTGCTCTGTAATTTCTTCATTTTCATTGCACACACCCTTGTCATGAAATGTTAATCTACAAGTGGAAATGAGTCTGATAAGATGTATTTATACGGAATGTCTCTTTAACATTTAATGTTAATTTTGATAACAAAAATAATTAAATGTATCAATAAATCAATATAGATATCATCAGTTTATATTTGTAATTTTTAATTTGTATATTCCGGATTATTTTCGGTGTCAAGAGTTGAACCTCTGATCTGTAAAAAATTCAAATTTATATATCTTTAAATTATAAAGATACAAAAAAATAATTGTTGAGATCTTACCTATATTGAGAGAAATCAAAAGTGCAATTTTGGAAACAAAAAATTAATTCTTGATATCACAACTGGATTTTTGAGACGAAGAATTATTTCTTGATATCACTAATCGAACTGAATAATCAATAAATATGAAAAGGGCATCCATATATCCAGATCTTTGTGTTTGATTATTTCTTTTTTGTAGGTAACGCGGACTTAGATAATGTACTCACAATTCTGTTAAGCACCGGCATGCTTGTGGGAGGCGCCATTGGATTTACACTAGACAATTTGCTTCCCGGTAAGAAATGAATGTTGAATTCTGTAACATGCTTCCAGGGTGGCAGTGAGACACTAACAGTAAATGTTTAGAGTTAGTAACAAATATTTTATCACTAACAATACATTATGTATGTTAAACTGACAAAAAAGAGATATACATGTTATCTTTATACATGTATTATATATATATATATATATATATATATATATATATATATATATATATATATATATATATATATATATATATATATATATATATATATATAAAAGGTAATGCAAAACACATAAAATCAAAGCTTCTGATAAGATTTTATAAAATAGCAGTTTTAGCATCTTGACTTTCCGTATCATTTGATCAGATGAAACAAATGTAAGTTTCCCTTTCGTTGTTTAGGTACAAAGGAAGAACGAGGACTGATTAGCTTTAATAGCCCAAGGACTGCAGAAACTGTATTAACGTCTGATGATGAGTCAGCAACACACTTAATGTCAACATATGATCTTTCATTTATGACAGCATGTGAAGAGAGATCACCATGCTGCTCATATCTACCATTTATGCCCAGCTATAGGTATGTGGCAGATGTAGCAATCATCTAACATCAATGCATTGTGCATGTGGTAATCAAAAAGATACAAAACGGAAACTTTTTTGATAACAGCTTATCCTATACTTTAATATGGTGACCAGTCTGGAATTGGTATAGTTAGAAATTGATTTTCACATAATAAGTAGAAATATTATTGTTTTTTAAATACAACAAACTTCCGATTGCTAATCAATTTGTTATGTCTAATGAAGGCAGATATTTACTCTGTAGAAACAATTTACAGATGATTTTTGTGGGTTTTCAAAAGTATCTACATGCAAAGTAACCACTTTTTCCTTATATTTTAGTGAAGAAAACTACAACTGCTGTAAATGTTGTTCCTTAAATGAAACGTCCGCATCAGTAGAACCGATGGATGACGGAAAATTAGGAGATGCAACAGAGACAGTGTTGTCGGGAGATAATAACAGCGCAGTGGTTAAGAAGAGAATTAATACCGAGGATGACACAATAAATGAAACTTCACAGCTGTAGACATGCTTGCAGCAGCGTCATTACGTATTTGTTCGTTTAATGAAAGTTGATTTAGTAACACCCGATTTTGTTCCTACAAAGAGCTTTGATTCTTAAAAGAATTTCGTCAACTGCCTTGTAATCTGCGTATGGGTAATTCATCAATTTACTCCCCAAATGTCAACTTTACGCCCACAAGAAGCTTTTTGTTATTGTTAAGAGAAAATAACCCCATATTGGTGTGATATCACTAAAGTAATAAAATCAACCAAGGAAAACAGATCAGAGACATTCAATGATCATGTAGTTTTAGTAATTAACCAATTCACCCCTGGCGTTCGTTGCAGTCTAGGAATGAACCCGATGTGCTGCCTGTAGTTAGAAACATTTTTTTTTGTTTTTTTTTTTTTTTGCAGTGGCGCCTACGCAATATATTTGCACAGGGCAGTGTTTATTTGTGCGAATGAAAGTTTGGTGAATGTTTAAGAGTTCTGGAGGGATCAGTCATCTGAATTTATCTACAGATCTTCTCAATGAATTTAAGCCTAATTTTTCGTCTATCACAGCAAGGGTTTGGAAATTACAGTTAAATAAGTTTTCGTCTAAGCACAATTCAAGTTTCATGTTTTCCTCAGATTTCGCAGCATTTCCAACATTTTCAGCGCGGGCAGAAGATGCACTACTCTACTTGTCGCAATTCTTAACACCCTTAAATGCCGGGTTATGAAAATATTACCGGTTGAGCTGTGGCCAGGTTCCCGCGCTTCCTTAAGCCAGAACGTAGAACATATAGGAAACGCCGTTGGGTTGTGGATGCACTCTCTAGCTTTTGTATGATTAGAAAATAAGTTGATGGGTCCCAAATAGGGATGTAGGGAACACAACATCATCTCCTTGTGGCACCATAGTATGTGAAGAGTGTCACTGTATGGCCAAGCATATTTAATAACAAGCTATTACTCTGTTGCAGACAAGCATCTCCGGCCATAGTAAAGAAGGTTAAGTGTGGGCACACTGGATTGAAGGAAGACTCACATGATTTTTGTCTATGTTAGAGCCAATCTGCGAATCCAGCCCATCTGCAGATGGGCTTGGCCCAAATAAGAATCCCCAGTTGGGCTGCCCATCTGCAGATGGGCAGCCCAACTGCGGATCATGAAAATCCATTTTTCCTGGTAAATCTGCAGATGGGCTTAGCCCATCTGGAAATTTTATATTCTTCGCTTTTATGATATTTTATTGCACTTTTTGTCATTTTTTGTATGTCCTTTGAAAATAACGATAACAGACATCCCTTGTTGCATAAAGTGATTGCGTGATTTACTCCAGGTTTTGATCCGGTGTTTAGTCTACTGTTGTTGAAATGTCGATTGCATTTATTTTACAATGATTGATGAACAAGGGGCGCGTATGATCTATTTTAGGATTTTCAATTGCAATTTGATTTCCCTGTTAAGACTGTTGTGTTCGTGGATTTATTTTCCAGTGATTAATGCATAAGAAGCGCGTATGATCTATTGTGGAATTTTCACTTGCAATTCTATTTTACTGTTAAGATACTTGTAATGTATATGAATAGAACATAATTGCAATTTCGATTTCGCAATAGTATTAGGTTTTTCATACCAATTAACTTACTCAAAATGAATGATATGGAAGAAGAAAAATTTTAAACGAAAGCACTAGAAAAGTGCTAGAGAATGGGCGTTCCACTATGATCTCTGATGAGCGATATGACGAGATAGTTCAGTATTTGCAAACTCCGGATTAGAAAGTTGACCCCAAGTGGACCACGCCACCAATGATATCGTCCGAGAACAAACTTCGATCTGCAGCCAGAAAGCAAAACTCTCCAACTCAGTTCACCAAGAATTCCTGTGGGTGTAACGGAGCCTGTAAAACATCAAAATGCTCATGTCGCCGCAATCGAATTTCTTTTTCTACCCATTTCCACCCAGCAAACACTTGTTCCAATTCCAACAATGACCCTGAGGAAGAGTCCCCTCGAACAGCATCGCTCGCCGATGGAGAAGTTCGGGTACTGACCCGCCAGAATGGGTGGTTAACTGACCTTCACATGCGTGTAATTAACGACATTTTACAGAAAGAACATCCTGGCGTCGACGGACTCCAGGACACGATTCTCCAACAGAACAACTCTTGAAATATTCCGACATCTGAATTTGTGCAAATTCTCCACGTCAACAGGAATCACTGGTTTACTATATCAAATATTGGGCAAGATTGGAACACGGTAGCCATTTATGACTCCTTGTGCAGGAAGCCATCTCCCGAAACCAAAGTGCTGATTTCGAAATTCATGGACACTGATGCAAAGAAAATGAAGTTGTATGTCATGAATGTCCATCGCCAGACAAATGGTAGTGTTTGTGGGGTATTTGCAATTGCATTTGCCAAGACTGTGTTGAATGGCCAAGATCCATGTGAACAGAACCACATTCATCCGAGAAAACATCTTGCCGAGAATATCCCATATTCAGCCCTACCCACATTTCCATCAGCATTCATTTTGCGAATGCCACGCATTCTCATAGAATGTTGAACACGGATTGTTAAAAATGACTGATGTCATATTTGAGAAAATGACCAATGTCATAATTTAATTGCAACTGCGGTGTTTAATTGCAACTTTGTATGTACGGGTTTTGTTTTAAATTGAAATCAATCGACTTTGTACCTGGTATTTGTAATGATTCAAAGTGCAACTGAATCAGTAACGGCATAGTAATGCTAGCAAATTTGATGTTTAATTGCAACTGGTGATTTTAATTAGAGATCAGTTCTTGTAGTTTTATAGGATTTTAAAAAACGTGCAGATTATTGTATAAAAATGTCAGTTTAATTTTATTACTAGTTGAAGAGCACTTTTCTATTGTGCTGAGTTTGAAGCTTCATTAATTAATTAAAAAGAACACAAAAAAATGACAAAAAGTTCAATAAAATATCATAAAATGGAAGAACATAAAATTCCCAGATGGGCTAAGCCCATCTGCAGATGGGCCAGGAAAAATGTATTTTCATGATCCGCAGTTGGGCTGCCCATCTGCAGATGGGCCAGCCAAACTGGGGATTCTTAGTTGGGCCAAGCCAGTCTGCAGATGGGCTGGATTCGCAGATGGGCTCTAACATCTGTATTAACTCGTACGCTTCATAGGTGAGGAATCAACTGCAAGCATGTGTGTCAACTGTGTCAATGAATCGTCTAGAGGGTGGAAAAATATAAAAACGCTGGGATCATGTGCGGATAGTGTGTCGATGGCAACCATACGCATCAAATACCCATCAAGGAAGAAACTATGCAAAAACAAATTCACCAGCACAAGAATTACAGCTATCATTGCAACAGTCAATAGTTCAAGCGACGAAAGAGGCGGCTAAGCATCAAGTAACGTCAATCACGGCCACTCAATCTTTTCGCCGCCATCTCTGTCTCCACAAGGCCAGTCGTTGCTGGGTTACAGGCCGAAACCTAATCTTCAGGCCATCGCAAGATTTGCTCTGCAACAACAAACGCTGATGTTTCAAGGTCAGTTAGCATCGCTTTTCAAACAGAATTTCATGTTAACAGAGCATTCCATGACAGATCACACCGTCCAGCCCTGTTACGTAAAATGGCTATAGAGCCCCGACCTCAATTGCACCACAGCAGCACTGGGCAGACGACACCAGCACCTGTTGCGAAACACGTCAAAAAATCATATTAGAGAAGCTCATGGGCAGCATCATCATTGGTAGCTGCACCCTCTCTGTCCTCCGCTAGGGCCTACTGTACAGAGATGAAGCAGAGCAAGCACGATAGCAGTAGATATAAGTCACGATCAAGTAGCCGGAGTCCTTCCTGACATAGTGAGAGAGACAGAGGAAGGGAGGAAAAGGCGGCATGTCCGCACGTACGGAATAGTTAAGTGTCCAGTTTATTAAGGTTTCTTCATAATAAAAATGAACAGAAAATAAAAAAGGCTGAAAAATGCCCAGTATATTCAGTTGTATCTTTATCGATTGTGTCCGGACCTGCGGATTTTCACTGTATTCTTGAATAAAGGATTCATTTATTGTAGACTTGCACTTGATGAGAACTTACGAAATTTAATTACAATTACCTGATGAAAAGCACAACAACAAAAACAAGATACAAAATATTGTGCCATTTCCTCGGTTTAAAAAAACATCCTGATGCTCAATAAATTTCATGAATTTTTGCGTAGGCCGGTGTTCAGGGCGAATAGTTCTCACCGGACGTAAAGTTCTCACCGGCATTCCAGAACGAGTATGGTGTGGGCAGATAGTTCCCCCCGGACAAATAGTTTTCCCTAAGTTTTTTTACACACCATTTTCTTTTCTTTTACATACCATTCTCAGATTTTTTATATATATACACGTAGCTACAAGATGTGGATTTGATTTAAAATTCCATCTCCGTTCCATTTTCTAGGGCATTGAAACTGAAGCATCCCATTCAGGATTAGCAAAGATTACGTCGATGGCATTTGATTAATTTGGAAATTAGATCCCAATAGGATTCACCTTAAAACTGATCCCTCGGTTTTTGAGTAGCACTAAAAACACCCTATTCATCCTGGGATCAGATTAAATAAATTACACAATTGTTATACGACAAATATATGAAGTTAATTATACCTCACACATTTAGCAGATGAAACAACAGATATGGATTCATAAAAAAACGTGCTCCAACATTACGAATCGAATCGAAATAGAAGCATCCTTATCAATAAACTTTTCTTAAATCCTTCGATTCGTGAAAAAGCTTATCAGTTTGACACCAAGAGCTTTTACTGTAAATATTAAAATATAAAAAATGACTTAAATTTGCATGTGCATAAAATGTACATCTGAAGTATATGTATTAAAGGTATGCAACAGAAAAGTTGTGTTGCATGTGAAAGTTGCAAATATGCAGCCAGTTCGTGGCACATTGTTTGCTCAAGGTGTTAGTTACATTGCAAATATTTACCCAATTTCTCCGTGCTAAAAGTTCTCACCCTTCGACCAGGGATTACCTCACGGTATAGGGCTTATATAACGGAGGTGAGAACCTTTGCCAAGGGAACTATTCACCCAGAGCACCGGGACGCTATTACACTATAAAATTAGTCAGGGTTTAAGGATGAAATACAGTGTATTCTGTTGCTAGAAAATCCCGACTTGCGTTAAAAGTCTATCTTTTAGTTTACTAAAAACGGGGTTGTATGCAAAAATTAGCGTGTTTTCTGGGCAAAAAAACTCAGACTAAATACTTTACTCATCCACACTTAAAAGAACAATACACTGCTCATAATTATGTCATTAAACTGACAGGCTTTCCATTAAATGTCACAACAGACTGCTCGTATACTGGCATTCATTCAGTTCATAAATAAGTGTTGTACTTACGTAATCCTGTAACCTTTCTCAGAATATGACACATATAAACATTAGCTTTTTGGCATTTATGTTTTGAAACGAAATACAAATCACAAGCAATCTATTACAAATCAAGGGCAATGTAGTCAGGGCACATTGAATATTTAAAATATGTAGGGTAAGATTTATAAACTATTTTATTCTGTAAGTTCACCTCCATGGTGTAGTTGCTGAGACATTCACTTTGTAAACGAAAGGTCCGAGTTTCAAATCCGTCCGACCACTATTTGTACGAGCCTACAAATTAATTCTTCACTAATACTTTACTCCTATGGACCTCCTACCTTAGATTAAGATGTGCGGCCGGGGCGACGCAATTAAATGCGGAACTCTTCTTATACCAGACAAAAAAGCGTGGATTCGTAACTCAGAAAACAGGCTAAAACAATGGAAAATCACCAACCATGTTTTCGTTTATCCTAATCAATGGGGATCATCAGACATGAATGTGTCAAAATCTAATTATCGCTTTATGTGTTCATTTCAAGGCTTTATCTAATGACGGTGCTCTGGCCGAATAGTCCACTGGGCCAGAAGATCTCACCTCCATTATATAAGCCCTATACCGTGAGGTAATCCCTGGTCGAAGGGTGAGAACTTTTAGCACGCAGAAATTAGGTACATATTTGTGAAGTAGCTAATACTTTGGATGAACAATGTGCCACGAACTGGCTGCATATTTGCATCTTTCACATTATACACACCATTTTTCAGTTGAATATGTTTAAGACATACACTTTAGCTGTAAACTTATGGACACGCACATTTATGTCATAATTGACGCATTTTAAAATTTACAGTAAAAGCTCTCTGAGTCAAACTGATGAATTTTTTCACGAATCGAAGGATTTAAGAAAAGTTTTTTGATAAGGATACTTCTATTTTGTTTCGACTCGTAATTTCGGAGCACGTTTTTATTAATCCACATCTGTTGTTTCATCTCTTATGCGACAAAGGCTTGCGACCAAAGTGTTAAAACGAAAAATGAAACCCAACATTACAAATTATAGATTTTTAATTAATTCAACAAACTGCATTACTACAGTAGCACATATAGCACATATTTACCAAAGATAAAAATACTAAAAAAAGCGCTTGAAGTCCAATATCACTAAACTAAAATGTCACTTTATAGCATGTTCAAATGATATATGCTGGAGGATCCGCTCAATCGTAAACTATCACAATATCCGTACGTTCGAAATATCCAAAAGTGTCACAATGTTTATCACAATATAAAAATGAGCTCTTGCAATACTGTCAAAATTAAGAGCACATCGTCAGTCACTGGAGTCGTACGTAATATAAAGCTGCTGAAATAGCTTTGGACACGTTTTAAATGTACCATCCATGAACCACTGGCGCGATCGGCAAAGGTGGCATAAACCCTGATCTGTAGCGAAAACGAATATGAGGTGGTTGCTTTCAGGCTCGTTGTTGTAGATGAGAAATTGCTGTGGGTTGGTGCCTCATGTCTGCTTGTATTCATCAGAAAGATGGATCTGTTAAGCAGTACTTGGTTCTTTGGGTAAAGCTCCTCTTCTGTGCTTGCAAATCATTCGACGCATCGTATCAGTGCGTGAAAGTTCGGCAAGCACATCAGGATCGGCATTCAGTAATGCCTGGCGGTCTTCTCGCGACATAATGTTGGTCTTTCCTTCATGGCGTGTTTGACCTTCATGACGGCTATATTGTCGGGTTCGTGGGTGCGGAGTGCCGTCCTTTTCACGATTACGTTGCAGTTGAACTACAGTTGCAGTTTTGCCGGGAAATCCGATGTCCGGAAACAAATTGCCTGAAAAAAATTGGTGACTATTTTTGTATCACTAGTCGATTATCGAAATTAGTTTGACCCTTTAATTGCAATGTGCAATTGCAATCAAACAATTTGTTCTACTTTGTGTTTGCATAAATTGTCCATTAAAGGCTTTTGGAATTTCAGTTTAAACACCGATTGATTTTTCTGTAATCTAAACATAAAAAACCTTTGAAATTCAGTGTAAACAAACTGTGGGATCGAAGAAAATCGAAAATTCGTTGAAAATGTGTAAAACGTTTGCAACTGAATGTTTGATTCAGACTAGTCAAATGACAAGAAAATCGCGCTCGAACTGCAACAACTCAAATCGTAGTCCAACTGCCACAACCCCGATCGTAGTCCAGCTGAACCTTAGTCCAACTGCACACCCAAAATTGGAAATCGTAGTCCAGCTGAAGCGTAGTCCGACTGAACCGTAGCCCAACTGAAACGTCACCTTTTTCACTGCTTTGACATCCAGGTTGGTGGTGACGGAGCCTTTCCAGCTGTGCTTTGTTCTATGCGAGAATTCCCATCGAATAGTGGTCGCCTTCACATTTTTCCTGTTGTAGGTGAATCCTTCGTAGCAGAGTCTTAGGCCACCTTTCCGATTTTCAGTATTTCCGTATTGCTTTATAATTAGCTAATAACAATTATGACGGTGTAAAATTTCACAGTTTATTACAGAATGGGTGAAGATAAAGTGCAATTAATAGATTAGAATTTCAATTTTAATTGCAATTTAACAAATGAATTGTAGTTAATTTAAAAATTGTAATTAACGATAATTGAAAATTGCGATCAGTGATCGAACGTTGGAAATGCACATTGAATGGTATAAAGTGTACTCCGGTTTTGTATTAAAGGGAATCAAAGATCTTAGTCAGTTGCCTTAAGTAAACATTAAATGCTAAGAAATTCACTTCAGTTTATAAGAAGTTACTGCAGAACTTCATTGATGCTGTTGATGTGTTACCTATTGTCAAAAAGTGCAGTCAGTTATCGAACGTTCATGCTAAGAATTGTACTCCGGTACAAGCTCTTCAATAATCTCAGTCAAATTCCCTGAACTGTTCTTTAATTTACATCAATGTCAATAAAAAGGAACCACTTTAAGATAAAATGACCGAAAATAAAAAGTCAATTAAAAGAAACCGCCGTAAGATAACGTGACCGAAAACAAAAACAAAAGGGTTTCTGTTTTATCCCAAAAAAATCAATAAACTAAGAATATTGCATGAGGCGGTTTAGTCCTGGGGCAACTAGGTTATAGAAGCGGTTTAGTCCTACTTCGCAAAATTGGGGCGATTTAGTCCTGGGACGGTTTCGTTCTGGTGCGGTTTGGCCCGTCCCCCCTGTCCATATCAGGCACTCAGGCATTAGTACAAAAATAACAACCGAAATGTGCAGTGGAATCAACCACATGTCAAATCAATCTTTCTAAAAAATGTGACTGGTGATATATTCTTCATGACCGCCTTATTACATTGGAGGGGAGTTAGCTGACCGATTACAGCACAGTTGGCCTACTGCTCAAAACGCCTACAGCTCATAGCGCCTTCGATTTCGAATTTGACTTAAAATTCAAAGAACTACACACAACAAATTCATCTTTTTCTAATTCGTTTATTTTATTTTTCAAAAGCACACTTAAACATAGAACTCAACATAAAAATCTAATTGAACTCACAAAACTGAGCCTTATCCTTTAGACATCCTGGCTATATCAAGTGTATCAGTTGCCCTTGAAACCTAGCACTTTTACAAAGCAATTACAATATCAAATTGTCAAATTGTCACTCAGTAGTTCATACCCTCGCATACTCCGAGTGATTAATCTAATCCGCGATGACTACATTATGGAACATACTCCGGAAAACTTATGACCGCGTATCCCGGAGAAAAACTGACCTGTTCTGCAATTCTTATGTGTTAAAAATACAGAAACTCTTCGACGTAACAGGCGTTGTGAGCCGTAGGCATAATGACCTGTAGGCCAACTAAGCAGTTAAAAGCTGATCAATTTGCAAAAAAGGAGGAAGAGGTTGACTCAAATGAGTCAAGTCGTACCCTAATTTGCATGGTCAAGTGTGTCCAATTTTTCATGGTCAAGTTGTACCCAAACTTTTGTTGTTGAAAATTTAAAAAAAATGATTACAGGAGTTAATTGCCCTCGATGTGTTCTGGTGTGATTGCCTGGTAGTAAGATTTTAATTATCTACTCAGGAGTTTTAGCCCTGAAATAGTTTATCACTAAGCTTCCAACTGTACACAGTTTTCTGGCTAGATGCGGCGGTAACCGTTTAATTCTGTTCTTCGGAGGGGGTGTAGGTCGTTTTGCCATCGGTCACTTTGCCATCGACTAATTGCCATTTACCAGTGTCCATTTTGCCACCTCGGCCCTACCACTCCATAATGGCGCCTTGTGCTATCTCAATTGCTTAGTTTCCTGTCATAATGATTCTTAATCTCCAAAACTAATCCTCACATCCCAACCTTATCTTTTGTCAATTTCTACTCAGGTCTGCTAGTTAATCCCAAACTATCTGGCTAACCTTCTGTCAATTTCAACTCAGCACTTGTACTTAATCCCAGAATACCTCTCTAATCTACTATTTCCATTCGGTATTTATATACGAAATGCATGTGTTTGTGTTATATCAAAAAAAGTGTGGGATGAGTAAATTGTGCGATAATTAGGAACATTCTTACACTTGATAAATTTACTACTTGATAAGTTTAGGCTTGATGTGTAAGATGCTTAAGAGGTACCTCGGTGACCTTGATGTCATCTAATTGAAATAAAAATAGAAACATGTCCTATATACAGACTATTATTAGGTACAATCTATATGTATACAGCTGCAGGAAGTATTTTCCTTTCTTGATGGTAACTATCGAGAAAAACTAGCATTATTGTTTTACTTTATCTGATATATGATTAACGAGTTGAGAATGACGATAACGCCACCAGTGAGATGAATTTAAAATGAAAAAAAAATGTGTTAGAAGTGGAATCAAAGTTAAGTATTTATTTTCAGTGACTGCTCAATGTTATCAAAATGCAGTCATCCTAAGAAGTCATTAAAAGCTGACTGAGTTAGGTACAGTTATCAGTCTAACATAAGAGACATCAAATTAAATAAAGGGACATTATTATTGGTCTTCGCTGTGTAATAATACTACTAACCACATTCTTAAATTTTATGGTGAACTATTTTTGACATTGGTTTGTTTTACAGAAATTACTCGCAAAAAAACACCACATTCACACCTCTCGTTAATTGCTCTATAACAATTATTATAACAATGACAAATGTCAAGAACAATGTCAAAGGTACTATGATTAATATGATTTATGTTCCACGGTAGTAGCTATTTTCAGTTGGACGTGGGATAGTTAGATGTGGGAGTGACATATTTTTCCGAAACAGTTGCATTCATAATTTTCGAGCGTCCCCTTATGTGATTGCTTCGCCATGAATGACAATTTCTTGCCATGCCATGAAGGTCGGATAGAAACTTGGCAAATTAAAGAAATCTCACGCTTTTGGGGGCTGCTTTGTAAAATGTAAACAACTCTGTGCGATATACGGATACTCGTGTTGTGTTTACAGAAAATCAACACTCTTGCCTCCTCCAAAACACCGGATTCTTTCTTATTAAATTTATTACTACTTTCCATGAAAAAAGAATTCAGACATCAATTAGGTGTAAGACAACCATGCAAAAGCTTTGTATAGTGCGTTTCATAAATTTGAAATATTTTTGGGAAGGGGGAATTTGGGCAGGAAATTTTTTTCGATGTTTTCCATTATATGCATGAAATTATAGTTTTTAGTCCCCTCCGCCGCATAGCGAGAAGCGGGCGACTATTGAATTCAGGTGTGTCCGTCCATCCGTCTGTCCGTCTCAACATTTCGGATATGATGTCTGTTGTGCGATAGGTCTCAGAAACTGCTCAAGGGATTCCATTTAAACCTTGCATAGGGAAAGAAAATAGGGTGTAGTTGTGCATCTGGATATAGATTTTACCGGCCGCCGAAAAATGTGTCTAAAGGACTTTGGCGAAAAGCCAAATATCTCAGGCCATCAGCATTTGAATAGGATATCTTTTGTGCGAAAGATCTCAAAGAACTATCCGTGGGATTCCATTTAAACCTTGCATAGGAAAAGAATATAGGATGTAGTTGTGCACCTGGGTATACGTTTTGCCGATCGCCTAAAAACGAAACCTCGGGATTGCACGCCTGCGGGGCACTTAGTCAGTTTTACTGACATACCTGTTTTAGCTTAAGTTTGAGACCAAAAATAATGAACTGTGTCACCTTTTCAAACATGAGAGGGGTTAGAAACTAGTCTCGTAAAATGATAAGATTGCTGAAGTGTTATGTTTTAGCAGCATTGACTCCTGCAGGCTGTAAATAAAATTCTTTTTTTTTTACTTCTCACAAGCTTTGAATTCGCTTATCTTCACTTTAAGATTGGTTTTACTTCCGGTAAATGATTTCCACGCAATAGAAATAAACTTTTTTGTCACAGTTAGAACAGTCCTATTCCACCATTCATCTATCTACCAATCGAATTGAGGGAATAGTCTGGTATTACGACACTGATAATGTAGGGCATTCTCATTAAGCGTCGTTGTTCAAACACATGCCACTCTGAGTACTCCGCAGCTTTTGCTCTAGAAACTAGTTAAAAAGTGCAAATTTGCTGCAAATTTAGTTTATTTAACTAATATAGGTCTAATTTACCATATTCTATAGTTTGGATAAGTTTGGTTCTAGAAAAGTGGTAAATTTGACACTTGTTACTTCGGCCAGGTAGATATTCAGTTTACAGGTAGCAGTGACACTTCGATAGTCCCGGGAAGTGTACCTCTTATTCCCCACAAGAAGCTACAAGATCAAGAATAACTAGACCGAATTTCGCTACACGTAGCGAAATAGCACCCACTTGCAAGGGCAGAGACACAACATATTTGGTCAAAGACACATTTTTCAGTGTTTCGACATAATTGTCAGCTTCCGGATTATTATCTTGGCCATCGAAGTAAATATAATGTAACCTCATTTGGGCACAAATAAATCAAATTCAGTTTTCTAACTGTTTCTGAGATACTCGTCAACTTACAGTTTTTTACCTTGACCATGATGGAGGAGGTCAAGATCACCGAGGTACCACTCATATAATGTTTTTTAGGCCCAAAGGGTCGAAAATAGCTCAAAGTCGAGATAATAGTCAACTTCCGGCTTTTGGCCTCGGCCGTGACCCAGAAGGTCAAGATCACCGAGGTACCTCTTATGTACCTCTTATGTAACGTTGTTTAGGCCCAAAGGGTCGGAAATGAGCTCAACATCGCCCTATCTCTAACCGTTTTTGAGATGATAGTCAACTTCCGGTTATTTACTTTGACCGTGATCCAGTGGGTAAAGGTCACCGAGGTACCTCTTATGTAATGTTGCTTAGGCCCAAAGGGTCAAAAATGAGCTCAAAATCGCTCTATCTCTAACCGTTTTCGAGATGATAGTCAACTTCCGGTTTTTGTCCTTGACCGTGACCCAACTATGTAACGTTGCTTAGGCCCAAAGGGTCGAAAATGAGCTCAAAAGGTACTTCTTATGTAATGTTGTTTAGTCCCGAAGGATCGAAAATGAGCTCAAAATCGCTCTATCTCCAACCGTTTTCGAGATAATAGTCAACTTCCGGTTTTTTTCCCTTGACCGTGACCGAGAAAGTCAAGGTCACCGAGGTACCTCTTATATACCTCTTATGTAACGTTGTTTAGGCCCAAAGGGTCGGAAGTAAGCTCAACATCGCCCTATCTCTCAGGGCCAAAGGGTCGAAAATGACCTAAGACAAACTCTGTAGGAGGAGTTTTCTGGAAACCACTTTGAGGTAAAAAAATACTTAAAGGTCAAGGTCAATATTTTGCGGATTTGATGACATCTCATCACCCTCTATCACTGTGCCAAATTTCATCGTCCTACGTCAAATAGCGTAGGAGGAGTTTTCTGGAAACCTCCGTGGCGGAAAAAAAGGGAAGAAAAAAAGGCAGAAATTTCGAGAAAAACTACAAATTTATACCCATTTGCAAACGAAGTTTGCAAGTAGGAATAAGCTGGTTCCATCACACATCAGTAGGAATTGTTTTGTGTCTCTTCATTTCCCATTGCCTGCATAGACTCCAAGCTTTATTCAGCAGACTGAGTCATCTCCAGAAATGCTTAAGCTTAAACTCCAAAGGACGAGATCTGTATTGTAAGAGCAAGTTCTGCACTAATGATCTTTGTCCGCGCGAAAGTATATGCTTCTGGCATTTCTATTGCTTGTGACACGATTTTACCACATTATCTTACCGTCTTCGGACGGTTAACGGCACTCTAACGGTTTTTGGATGGGGAGTGCTAGGGTCTGACCTCAGAGGGCGCTCTATTACCATGGTCAGTACCGTCCCTTCCCGGCACTTCCCCGGACTGACGGTTCGGGCAGATTGCTATGGGATACCACACCTAAAGACCTCTTTTTCCGTTTAGGCTCATCTGAAAAATGCTTTTGAATGCATTTTAAGATGATTTTAATGGCCTTAATTACTGAATAAAGTTTGAAGTGCTGTCTTCAGTGTTGTAAATTTAAACAACTGTGTTTACTGGTAACACAGTTATCTTATAGTCTTCTCATCTGCTTGCCTTTTAGACATGACAGAAGCCAGTCAGCGATCGCCACCCACAGATCTTCCGTACACGCAACCTCCCACTGCTGTAGCAGGGGCAGTGACCTACCAATCCAGCGCCTCACCCAAAAAGATTGGAAGGCAATCGGCCAGACCAGCTCTAAGGACGATGGAAGAAGGAATAAACGCAAAGCTCTCTCTTTTACGTCCTTCATCACCAAAGACTTTGTTGAAGACACTATGAGGAAAGCAAGCTCTGTCATTCCCAGGCAGGTTTCAACTCCGGTCCGACTGGCTCTGAATCAGACTCGGCAGTTTCCAGCAAGAAGTCCAAAAAGGCAAGCCATGGATTTCTCGGAAACCATTGCGGAACCTGATATTCTAGAAGGATAAGAACATGCTGTCCTCCCTAAGGCGTAGGCTACTTGCCAGTTAGAGTCCAATAAGTCCCTACCCCAATAGGAGTCAAAATATCAAACCCCCTGCCGAGTAAGTGACAGCCCCCCATACAGCCTCTGCGTTGAGTTTCCCAACGACTGCGGGACAGCTGTGCATACCTGTCTTCCCGTCTTCCTACACAACTGTCGAAGCTATACAATGACTTCCTTAATCTTGCCTTTGCAATCACAGCTGCAGCAACAGTTACAGGAACTGCAACAGAAAGTGCGAGAGCATGAGGCTCTCGTTTAACCTCGGAAGTGCAACAGTGCAAGAGGAACCTAGGAGGAAGAACAGACCTCCGCTACGGTTTCTGGTCCAAAAAGTCAAACTCTTATGTTTACCCCGAGCTCAGCTCTACGCCCCTTCAGTGGAAATGCCTACACTCCAGGATACGGAGCCCCAGACGCAGTACACTGACCAGGACTCGGACAGCCAGGGATCCAAGGGAAACGAACTCGAGGAAGAGACGGAAGAGTCTCAAAATCCCTTTCATTTCCGACTGTTCTTACGAAAAGCAGACTGTGGTCTAATGTTATAGAGAGACCCGGCAGCAGCAGGGAGAATCCTATTCCCTTCCCTTCCCTCCCCCGGACCTCATGCCACCCACTGAAGACACCCACCCCTCCGTAGCTTCTTCCGCCATAGCCATTTAGGTCCGCTATACAATAAATAGCTCGCCTTGCAAAAGTTGTATGCGGCACGCCTTGCCTAGACAGAGAGGCTTCGATCCGATGCCCATGATATCTCAGACTGTTTGAGATACAGATCACAGATAGACAGATAGCAACCCGAATACTGTAGTCCCACGTATTATTATTGTCGATACATTCACGCGTCCGTATGTGACAGGCCATCAGACTTAGATAATTTGTTACACATTTCCACTTGAAGAACATCATTTTGTGTAATGTGTATCTTAAACACAGGAGCGAATGCAGCTGTTAAGCCTGTGCTAAAATGTTCCCAACTATTTCTGGCAGGGCTTTTTGTGTTGTGGAGGGAAACTCGGTCAGTTTCACTGACAAGCCTTCTTTGTTCGGTGACCGGTCCTATTTACAAGATTTAAGAATGATATTTCATACTGGCAACAATGGTCCTTTCGTTGGATTTGCGAGGTGAGCTGATTTGCGGGATTCCTTAGTAATAGAAGAATTCATTTTTTGATCTCAAAAATTGAGATTTTGAAATCAAGAATTAATTTTTGCTATTTGTAATTAGATTTTTCATATTTCTAAATGTATTCTTGATCTTAAAATGTAATTCTTGATATCAATAAATATTTAGACATATCAAAAAATATTTATTGATATCAAAAAATGATATCTAAAAATATTTTTAGAGATCAAAACTTCAGAGATCAAAACGGCAAAAATGAAACATTGACATTAAAATCTCAATTTTGAGCTTAAGAATTCATTTTCATTGATATTAATAATATATTCAGATATCTATGGAAAGTCATTTTCACGTTTATTAAGGAATTATTGATACCAAGAATTAATTTTTGATCTCAGAATTTTTTATGTCAAGAATTAATTTTTGCTATCTGTAATTATATTTTTGATAACTCTAAATGTATTCTTGATCTAAAAAATAATTCTTGATATCAATAAATATTTACAGATATCAAGAAATATCAAAAATAAATAAAAAATGATTTAATGATATCTCTAATTGATTTTTAGATCAAAAATGCAATTCTTTACAGCAAAAATGAAATATTTGAGAGCAAAATATCAATTTTGAGCTCAATAATTCATTTTCCTTTTATTGACATAAAGAATTTATTTCAGATATCATTTTTTCAGAGTGAGACTTTTTTTAATTTCTGTTTTGAAATCTGCAAATGATTTTTTTATCTCAAAAATTTATTTTTGATATCAAAATATCAGTCTATTTTTTAATAAAAAATACAGAAGAACACATTTCTGTAAATTAATAATGACTAGGTCTTGCATATACAATCTCTCTTTCATTTCCTTTACTATACAAAAAAGAAGCAATTCTTGAGATCTAAATTTGTGTTGTTATTATTGGTCTCAATAATTCAAGTTTTCATCTCCAAAATTTAATTGATGATTCGTTGAATTTTATAAATGGTTGTCTGCCTAAAGAGTTTTTACGTTTGTAAATTTGATTTCTTGATCTCAAAAATAAATTTTTGCCGTCTAAAATTCAATTACTGATAGCAAAATATAAATGATTGAGATCTACATTGATTTCTTGATATCTTTAATTATATTTTGATATCAAAAATAAGCATTAAATGTTAAAACGGCATTCCATGAGAATCTTTCTTTTAATCTTTTAGTGATAAATTTTGTATAAACGTGTGTCTGCCTTAAGATTTTGTAAGTTGCAAAATTAAATTTTTGATCTCAAAAATAAATTTTTGCCATGAAAAATTCAATTATTCATGGCAAAATATAAATCAATAAGATCTGCATTGATTTATTAATATCTATATTTTGATGTAAAAAATTAGCATAACATGTTAAAATGTCATTCCATAGATCTCATTAGTTTCTATTTGGTAATCAATAATTTTTTCTAGATATCAAAACCAAATATTTTTGAGATCAAAAGATTTCACAGACTTAATGTGTCTTGGGGATGCACACATTTAAATAAAATTTAATGAATCGTCAATTAAATTTTGGAGACTTAAAATTGAATTATTGATATCAATAATAACATAGTTTTTGATCGCAAGAAATGCTCCATTTATGTGTTGTACAAAATTAAATGAAAGATTCTATGTACAGGAACCATCCATTATTTCATGCACATACATTTGCTTTTGAATTCTAGATATTAAAATTAGACTAAGACATTTCGATATCAAAAAATCATTTGCAGATTTAAAAATATAAGAAAAAATGTATGATTCTAAAAATGACACAGAAAATAAATTCTTGATATCAGTATAAAGAAACTAAATTATTGAGCTCAAAAATTGAGATTTAGTTATTAAATATTTAATTTTTGCTGTCAAGAATGGAATTTTTAATCTGTAAAAATTAATTAGCTTTGGTGTATTTTAACATTATTTCTAATATCAATAAATATTTCTAATATCTCTAAGGACTGAAAGACATCAAAATTTATTTTATAGATAAAAAATATATGCCATTGATAGCTTAATAAATATGAAAATGGCATTCCATAAATGTTGACTGGCTTCGTTTCTGCTTGAATAAATCGTGGTGATAGGAGATAATGTTGCTCAATTAGATCAAACTAACATGTTGCATTCGAAAACTAAAGGTAAGATTGGCGGTTTATCTCGAACAAAATTTTTGACCCTCTCTCATGATGTCTGAGATGATGGCATACGCATCATTAGTAAAACACAAGTGCCCTGTTTTGATGTATGATACTTGCTGTATTGCATAGTATATGTGTTATTTTGGATTTAGCTAGATAGTGTCTACCTGTGTGATCCGGATGTGGTGTAAACTGATGTCAAAATAAATACAGAAGTATGACAAACTGATTAATAAGATTGATATACGCAGTTTTGTTTAAATGTTTATGCGTTTGAAAGGATAGATATCTTTCGATTTCTGGTATTATTTTATACAATAAAAAATTAAGAAGGCACCTTTGCGTGAGATTTCCATAAATTGTATAATTAGCTGAAGTTTTTTGTGACTAAGAAGGAAGGAAATGGCAGAAGATAAAATCTCAATTGACGAAGCAAGAGATGAGCAGGAGGCAGAAAAATATGCTTTAGAATACGGTGTAGATGATGTTCCTCCATGGCACGTCACCCTAGTCTATGCTATACAAGTGAGATTTATGCATGAAAACTCCTAAACCCGATTATTTTATGGTCTTCAAGAGTATGCATACCATCTTGCAGAAGGATGTATTTTATAACTGGTAAAATATACCCATATGCTGAATATCTCAAACTTAAAAAAATTTACAGTATTTTCATAAAACTGGATTTTACTCTCCACATTTCTGCTGACACTTTAGTGTAATTTCTTCTACTCCTGTTGTGTTGCCTGAGGTAGTATAATTTCGCAGATATATTTAATACATTAAAATTTTTCGATAAAACTTACATTATTATTATTATTATTATTATTATTATTATTATTATTATTATTATTATTATTATTATTATTATTATTATTATTATTATTATTATTATTATTATTATTATTATTATTATTATTATTATTATTATTATTATTATTATTATTATTATTATTATTATTGTTATTGTTACTATCAGTATTATCATTTTTAGTGTTGCTCTTATTATCTTTACTATGCTTTTTGTTGCTTTTGCTGCTGCTGTTGTTGTTGTTACTGTTTTCTGAGAACCGTTTCTTATTTCGTTTTTTTTTAAACAAATATAGCAAATACTTGCCAATATTGGTGGCACGGTTGTAACGGTCTACATCATTCACGGACTACTTTGCACTGAAGGACAGGAGGGAGCCGATCTTCTGTTTGCTGAGCTACTGTGCGCTAGTGTATTTATGATGGGTGTGGCAAGTCTATTGCAGACGACGTTAGGTGTAAGGTATCTCTTGTGATTGTTTAATTTTCTGTGATTTACCAATTAAGAAAAAAATCAAGTTAGCGATTTACATTGAATACAAATTGCAAATTTTAACTTTTTGATTAGTCAAACAACTTTAATAACTAGAAAGAAAAAGTAATTTTTCGCAGCACTTAATTTTAGTTTAATTTAAGCTAAGTTTTAATATTTGCCTTAATATTTGAAACGCCATAAGTGCCTTGCCGGGCATCTCGATACCACAGTAATCATCGAGATAAGTACAGATATCATACCCTTTGCGACCCATTATATACCAAACACACAACGATGTGCGCCGGCACGCCAACGCACTGGACTGTAGGCCAAAAAAGAAACTGATGCACATAAAGGTAATATAAGCCACGTCACGTAATTCCACACAAACTCTAGTCTTTTGGGCAGATAGAAATCTATTTATAAAAGTTTGACAAATCTGTTTTAAACATAAGACAGCCTGCCCCTTTTTCGCACCATTTCTGCAAATTTTTCCACTGATGGATACGATAACTTAAATGGTTGCCCTAAGAAATCGTCTGTGGGAATTCATCATTCAGAAATAATTCTTCGGGAAAACTAGCATCCACTACCACCCTTAATTTAGAGGGGTCCTTGGATACCACTTGTAACCGAAAGCAAGTTAATGTTGTTCCCAGTGGGGGTTGTTGAAACGGTCCAATTAATGCCCCCTGTCTAAATCACTGTTTACCACTTCATCAACTTGATAAGTGTGCCTGATTGCTGAACTGTGATTATAATTTTAAATTCCACTCCCTGTGGGGCGAAATCCCTTTAGTAATTAATCGGCCACCCAAATTGCAAATAATCACATACCCGTTTATCACTATAGTCAACTAATACAGATCGCCATAGTGGTTCTGTTAAGATTACTGGGTACAGAAATACAAGCCCCAACGGCATTAGGCGCATTTACACTGCAAACTTGATTATAAATCGAAAGCATGTTAACGGTATCATAAAAGAGAGGCACGAATGCATCATTATTCCCCAACGTGTTGTCTATCGAGGGTATGTTGTTTTCGGATTGCCTTCTCCGTTTTTTGCCGGTCTGTGGGTGTTGATCTTCCCTTGGCGACAGTCACGAACTGGATGTGATAGCAGGGATCCGGACTGCTGGTATGCTGAAACTTGAGGTGTTGAAACATGCAAGTATCAAAGTTATGCTTGCGAGAAGGCTGAGGGCTGGCGCTTCTTCTGAATGGACCGTTGGGCTGGTGGGACAGCAACATGGTTTTTTTCATGGAGGACAGTGAGTCCGGCCATTGCCTCATACCACCTTGAATATCTTCAAGCGTTGCCGCATACAGAGAGCGAACCCTGGGCCATGGGAAGACAGCAACCAGAGACATCAAATACTTCATATGGTTTATTCTACAGTCTTTTTCCAGTTGGGAGATCTCGCGAAGTTGAATAATGTTGCGAGGTCCAGCTACATATTCCGCAAGCGTGATCTTTGGCCCCTGCGCGATGTACCATCTGATTGGGCCAAAGAATAGATAGCATACAGCAGCATACAGGCGGGGATTTTTATTAGTCTTACTTGAAGTTCCGGCTATAGAAAGCTCTGGTTTTGGACGTTTTTGCAAAATGAGTCTTTACCTGAGGTCATCGAGTCATGTCCTCCTGTGGCGTCTGGACTGCTTCGATTGGAGTATGGTCTGGCGCGGTATCGAGACGTTTCTCAAAAGTTGTAATTCTGGCTTCCAGGGACTCCACAATAGACTTTAACCTGTCAATATTAGACGCTTAGTCAATTTAAACACGTCAATCGTTCTGCTTGAGTTGATTCCTAATTTTTACTATCAGTTGTTTTGAAGAAAGATATTGCAACGTTTCTACGTAAATTTTGGTTTAAATATCGAGCGCATAAAGATGCCTCGACTTCCGCAAAACTGTCGCGACCACGCTATTCGCATGCTAGAAGCTGGTGTACCACTCAACCAAGTGGCAAGGCGCTATGACTGTAGCCGAATTACAATATACCAGTTGCACCGGCGGTATAATGAAACTGGATGCACTCGGGACCGACCAAGAAACGGCCCCCCTCCAGTAACTACGCCAAATCAGGATCGCCGGATCCGTTTGCTCTATCTGCGCGATCGATTTCGCAATGCTGTAACCACAGCGATGGAGATCCCAAACACAGTCAACAATCGCATAAGTGCAAAACGGTCATCAGACGTCTTCATGAACACGGATTACGCGCTCGCAGATCTTACGTCCTCGTCGTTTTGAACGCTCGGAGACGTATACGACGCCGCACGGGGGCTGATAACCACCATCGTGGAGGGTGGAGATTGCAGAACTGGCGACAAGTGATATTTAGCGATGGGTCACGGTTTCAATTATACCGCGCAGATGGCCGCCATCGCGCGCATAGACAGGTCGGTGAACGCTTCTCCGCATGCGCAGTCAATCAGGCGGATCGTTTTGGTGGCTGTTCTGTGATGGCATGGGGAGCCATTTGATTCGGTTCGAAGTCACAGCTTCTGATCATTGATCGTAATTTGACTGTAAATCGCTACATCAATACTGTAGACAATATTCGAGTAGTCCCCTACGTGCAGCACAACGTGGATACCATATTCATGCACGATAATGTGCGCCCGCATGCCGCTCAGGCAACTAGGGATTACCTGGCAAGAAATAATGTCAACACCTTGGATTGGTCACCCTATTCCCCGGACATTAGCCCCATAGAACATATATGGGATCATCTGGATAGGAAGGTTCGTGCTCGAAATCCGCCTCCTCAAAACCACGCTCAGCTACGCCAGGCTTTGATAGAAGAGTGCCCTCAGTACCGAATCAACCGACTGATCATGTCGATGCCCCGCCGGATCCGTGCAAATAAGAGTTCACGAATACAATTACTGCCCCGTGCTGTAACTATGGGATTTTATTTATCAACAAAATCCTTATACTTAAGCTTCTAACGTGTACACCATAAGCTTCTAACGTGTACACCATGAACGACTGAACCTACGTGGTGACAGCTGCTCCAACATTATTAAAGTGTGCGGTTATTTCAACAAGATACACTAAGCCAGCATTCTTAAAAAGTGACGTACAATACACAATACACAAAAATATCTTTCATAAGACACGAAGCATACATAATGCAAACCTAAGTGTATAAATGGGAATTTCGTAGTATCTGAGGGGCAGATAGTGTATAAATAGGAATTTCGTGGTATCTGTGGGGCGCTTTTTGTACCCAGGGATTTGGACTAAATATTTACCGCCTGAATCCGTAGATATATTTGAAATGCTTTCGCGGATTTCCACCTGACCATTTACTTAATTTGGTCCAAACCCCACCTTCCAACCCTGTGCTTAAAATTTCCTATTTTTGTTCTTAAGACTTCCGATCGTTCAAGGAAGCTCTGGGGTGTTTATCTCACCAATTATTGCTATGATGAACACTGAAGAATGGAGGTGTCCAGAGTACGCAGAAGGAGGAGGTATTATAACTACATTCTTGTATTTTAGATAAAACTAGTTTTTTACATTTATTTTCTTTCAAATGCGTGAATATTAAAGAAGAGATATTGCGTAAGTTTTGTAAAAAAAAAAAAGTTTTTCGAAAATGAATTCGAAAATGTTATCATTTGGAATTGGTTTTAAATTTCCTTACGCTAAACCTGAATTTCCGATCTAATTATCAAGTGATATGAAAATAATAGCAGTGGCTATTACCTTTTTTGTTTTATACTAATTTCATATATTTTCCCATGAAACAATCATAAAAGTAAAAAATGAAAAAGGGAAGAAAATACAGACAATTTAAAAGCTTCATTACTTGTACTTGTGGTGTCTCATTTATCGCTTATCAAAGTCATTGTTATTCTTTCTCTTTAAAGGTAATATAACAACAGACTTGCCAGAAGATAGTGAAAAACCATGGGAGCCGCGTCTTCGTGTCGTGAGTACAATAATAATAGTCTTTTTATGTCATTCTTCATTCCTGTACCTTTTGTCCTTTACTTCATCTGTGTAGGGTTATCCAAATATACATGGAAAGCATTAAGATAATGCTTTCAAATATGATAAATATGGCAAAGGGGGCTTTGTAACAACCAAGGTTCAAAATCTCGGCGACTTCTTCATATGCTAATTTCCTTATCACAACAATATGTTCAACGAACATGAACTCCAGTTTTGAAACTCTCCTTACTGAAGTTGTTTATTTCAATCTCAAATATTTGACCCTGAGGCGTTACACTGTTGTCCTTACTCGGAATAATTTATCAATAGTCACAATATGTAGGACAGATTTCTCAACCCACCTAATATCAATAACTAACCCAAATCAAATAAAGGATCAGTTTTATTTGAAACATTGTGGTGGTTAATCGGCTTTCATAAAAAATGATATGCCATGCTTTACTTAAATAAATTTATTTATTACTTTACATTTTTTGCTTATCTGTAAGTAATGTTTTCTCTAAAGTTTTTTATTTTTGAACACCATCAGATTGCAGGAAGTTTGATGGCGGCTTCATCGATACAAATAATATTGGGCTGCACAGGAGCGATGGGTTTTCTAATGACTTATATTGGCCCACTTACTGTGATTCCAACGGTTGGTCTCGTTGGTTTTACACTATTTGAAACAGCTACAGCGGGAGCGGAACATCAGTGGGGCATAGCTATTTTGTGAGCCATTTAATCAGCAATCTTAATTTATGATCGATACAGGTTTGCGATACTTGAACTGAATATTATAATATTAAATAACTTAGTGCTACAGATGTTTCTAACATTACTTAATGTATTAAAATCTCACAAAGCCCTAGATTTTTTGCAAACTAATCTATTTTTGTTACCATCATAAAGTGTCTGGAGAATTACACTTAATTTTAGAACGGTAGCCCTTATTGTCATTTTCTCGATATGCATGGATAACATCGGAGTGCCGCTGCCGTGCTGGTCAAGAAATGAAGGTTGTTCCTATGAAAAATTTCGAATATTTAAATTGTACCCTGTAAGTACCTTTATCAGTAACCAAACTTTTAATATATAGGTATTGTTTTGTTTTAATGTACAGTAAAGCAATCGCATCTAGAACACAATCTTGTTACCCAGCGGCGCATTTTGCAAAAAAAATGATGTTTGCTTCAGCAAATAATGTAAGTTCTGCGAATTACAATCAATAATGTGGTCTACCGTGCTCTGCCATGTGCACGAACTGGAGCATAACGAAGTTTTCCACTGCTAGCATTTCGGGATGTACATTCATTTTAAGCAATATCCAGTTGCTCCTGTTTTAAACCAAACAGCTTAGTGTATACAACGTTAAAAAGAGCAAACATCCACCATATCTTTTTCTCAATAACTGTGTTTGAGATGTATTATGGTTAGCTTATTTTTCGATCAACTTTGCATTTATGTTTAATATGCATTTCTTAAGTGTTGTATATTAACGTCAAATATATCCCTAATTTTATCCTCCAGCACGTGTTTGCGATAACCATTGCCTGGTTACTAAGCTACATATTTACAGTGACAGACGTGTTTCCTCCTTCTACAACAGATGAACCAAATTATGCAAGAACAGATGCCAAAATTGATGTACTTAAAGAAGCAAGCTGGTTTATTGTACCATATCCAGGTGGCCATTTATGTACTTTATTTTTAATTTATTCTCTCAGTAGACATTGTATTAAATTTATAGTTGCTATGTAAGTTCACATTTACATTTTTGGATCAATAATTGTTCTTGCTCATATTAGTTTTGTTTGTTTTAATCTATGAAGGAAAAATGGGTGGTATTGAGTTTTCTTTTGGAGTCTTCACGGGAATGTCAGCCGCTGTGATAGCGTCGATCATAGAAAGTGTTGGTGATTATTATGCAACAGCAGACATGTGTCAGTTGCCACCGCCCCCTAAGCATGCAGTTAACCGGGGTATAGCTATTGAAGGCATTGCAAGTTTTTTATCTGGAGCATTAGGTGTTGCTCATGCTACGACATCATACAGTGGCACAATCGGTTTCATAAGTCTCACTGGAGTACGTAATGCGAAGTATCTTTTTATGTCTGTAAAATGTCTGTAGAACTTTGAAAATATGAAAACAGTTTGAGAGTTTTATACTTAACAGACCTAAATAGCTTGATTGATAACAATGGCTTATTTATTGATAAAATATGCCACCTCTGGTATCCATCTAAGCCATTTAAATCTATTTAAATGGAGAATTTTAATGTATAGTTTGATCTCGCACCGTTTCCTTTCAGAGATTGATAGTTTGTATTTAATTTTAAGAAATATTACACTTTCATGCTTTGTAGTTTTGCAATTTTGTTGTGTATGACTTTCTAGGTGGCAAGCCGTTGGGTATGGGAAATTATGTCCATAATTCTAATCGTGTTAGGATTATTTGGAAAATTTGGTGCAGCCCTCGCAATTATTCCCGAACCGATTTTGGGAGGTCTCTCAGTGGTTGGCTTAGGTATGACCGTCTGTGCATTCATATAAAATACACAGTGCATCTAAAAATGAAGCAGATCATTAACTAAAACACTATTTGTGGTTTTTGTATATTTTCTCATAAAATCAGGCATAAAGAATGCTGGTTACACCAAAATATACTATTTAATAATTTGGAAATGTTTACAATCTCTCTGCGTACGTTTAAATTATTAACATTAACCTTCATTCAATAGAAATAGTTATAAGAACTTTTAACACAGATCAATACCTATGTTAGCAATTCACACATGGCATTTTTTAAACAGGAATGGTTATATCAGTTGCCTTGGCAAACGTTCACCACGTAGACATGCAGTCAACCAGGAATCAAATGATACTTGCAGTAGCCTTTATGTTTGGTATGATGCTGCCATTCTGGCTCAATGACAACCCAGGTGCCATCCAAACAGGTATCAATATATTTATTGTGTTTTTATATTTATAATGAGTGCAAATGTGAAACAAAATTTAAATAAAGCCACAGAAGGCATGCCTGCTCTGGAATTTCTTCATTTTCATTGCACACACCCTTGTCATGCAATGCTAATCAACAGGTGAAAATACGTCTGACAGGTATATCTATACGGAATGTCGCTTTAACATTTAATGTTAATTTTTGATAACAAAAAATAATTAAATGTATCAATAAATCAACATAGGTCTCATTAATATATATTTGTAATTTTTAATTTGTATATTTCTGATTAAAGTTTAGAGAAAAAAATTATTTTTGAGATCAAAACATCAACTTCACCAGCATAAGCAATCTTAAGGGAGGCACAGATTTAAATAAAATTTAACGAATTGTCAATAAAATTTTCGACATGCAAAATTAAGTTATATCGACAAATTTTAATAATTTCCAGATTTCAAAATATGAATAATAAAACTGTTATTCTGAAGAAATGATGTCTGAAACAAATTCTTCATATCAATAAAAAGAACTTAAATTGAGAATTTGCATCAAATATTTCATTTTCGCTGCCAAGAGTTGAGCCTGTGATCTGTAAAAATAATCAAATTTAGACATCTTTAAATTAAAAAAATTGTTGAGATATAACCTATATTTAGAGAAATAAAAAATTGAAAAGCAAAAATTAATTCTTGATATCACAACTGGATATTTGAGACGAAGAATTATTTCTTGATATCAATAATTGCCTAATAACTATAGAAAGGACATTCCATATATCCATATCTTTGTGTTTGATTATTTCTCTTTTTGTAGGCAACGCGGACTTAGATAGTGTACTCACAATTCTGTTAAGCACCGGTATGCTTGTAGGAGGTGCCATTGGATTTACACTAGATAATTTGCTTCCCGGTAAGAAATGAATGTTGAATTCTATAACAACGCTTCCATGGTGTGAGACACTAACAGTAAATATTTTATCCTTAACAAATATTTTATCCCTAAAAATACATTATGTATGTTAAACTGACAAGAAAGATATACATGTATTTAAACTAATATAGAAAAATGAAACCAAAGTTTCTGATAAGATTTTATAAAATAGCAGTTTTAACAACTTGACTTTCTATGCCATTGGATCAGATGATAAATGTAAGTTTCCACCTACTGCTAGGTACAAAAGAAGAGCGAGGAATGATTAGCTTTAATAGTCCAAGAACTGCAGCAGTTGTGTTAACTTCTGATGACGAGTTAGCAACACCTTTGATGTCAGCATATGATCTTGCATTCATGGCAGCATGTGAAGAGAGAGCAACATGCTGTTCATATCTACCATTTATGCCCAGCTATAGGTATGTGACATATGTAGCATGGCCTAACACCATTGCATCATGGTAATCAAAAAGATAAAATGAAATTAGATATTGATTTTGTCATTATAAGTAGAAATGTTATTGTTAATTTTTTTTCAATACAGGGAACTTTCGGTTGCTAATCATCTCGCTATGTAAATGAAGGTAGATATTTACTCTGCAGAATTATTTTCTAGATGAGTTGTGTGGGTTTTCAAAAGTATCTAAATGCAAAACAAAAGCTTTTCTCTTATATTTTAGTGAAGACAACTACAACTGCTGTAAGTGTTGTGCCTCAGATATAACATCCGCATCAGTAGAACCGATAGATGACGGAAAATTAGGAGATGCAACAGAGTTGTCAGGAGATAATAACAGCGCAGTGGTTAACAAGAGAATTGATAGCGAGAGTGACAAAATAGATGAAACTTCACACCTGTAGACATGCTTGCAGCAGCGTCATTACTTTAGCAACAGACGTACAGTGTATTTGTTTGTTTAATGAAATTTGATTTAGTAACAGCCGATTTTGTTCCTACAAAGAGCTTTGATTCTTAAAAGAATTTCGTCAACTACCTCGTACTGTCCTAATGGGTAATTCATCCATTTACTCCGCAGATGTCATCATTACGCCCACAAAAAGTTTTTTGTTTTTCTTAAGAGAAAATAACCTCTTACTGATGTGATATCACCAGAGTAATAAAATCAACCAAGGAAAAGAAAAATAAGAAACATTCAATGATCATGTAGTTTTAATGATCAGCCAATTCACCCCTGGTGCTCGTTGCAGTCTAGGAACGAACCCGATGTGCTGCCTGTAGTTAGTAGCATTGTTGTATTCACAGTGGCGCCTACGCAATGTATTTACACAGGACAATGTTTATTCACTCTGTTAGAGCGAAAATTTGTGCAAATAATAGTTTGGTGAATGCTTAATGGCTCTGGAGGGATCAATCATCTCAAATTAATCTACAAATCTTCTCCATCATTTTGAACCTAATTTTTCGCCTACCACACTCAGGGTTCAGAAATTACAGCTAAAATAAGTTTTCGTCTAAGCACAATTCAAGTCTCACATTTTCCTCAGCTTCCGCAGCTTTGGTAACAGTTTCAGCACAGGCAGAAGACGCTCTGCTCTACTTGTCGCAATTCTTAACGCCCTTACTTGCCTGGTTTTGAAGATATTACCAGTTGAGCTGTGGGCCCTTTCCCGCGCTTCCATAAATGCAGAACGTACAATATATAGAAAACGCACTCTGTGGACGCACTCTGAAGCTTTCGTAAGATTAGAAAATAAGTTGATGGGCCCCACATAGGGATGAAGGGAACACAACATCATCTCTTTGTGTTGCCACACTTTATGAAGAGCAGAACTGCATGGCCAAGAACACGCAGGACCTTTAATAACAAGCCGTTACTTTGTTGCAGACAAGCACCTCCGGCCATGGTAAAGAAGATAAGGTGTGGGCACACTGGATTGAAGAAAGACCAATATGACTGCTACCTCGATTACCTCGTACGCTCCATCGCGGAGGAATGCGATGGAACTGCAAACATATGTATCAACTGTCCCAACGATTCATATAGACAGTGGAAAAATATAAACAGGCTGGGATCGCGTAAGCTGAATAATAGACAGGTAAAGCAGTTGTGGGGAACACTGTCGTCAATTGGCACATCTGGAAAAACCGTCCATTCCATAGGGTACGCTTCTTTAGGACGAGCGCAGAGATAGTGTGTCAATGGCAGCCATACCCATCGAGAAAGAAACTATGCAAAACCGAATTCACCAGCACAAGAATCACAGTTATCATTGCAACAGCTTGCCAGCAACAATACCGCTACCACACGTTTTGCAGGGTACAGAATCACCTCAATGAACTCTCAGTTCAGTAGTTCAAGCGGCGAAAGAGGCGGCTAAGCATCAAATAACGTAAGTCACGGCCACTCAGAGTTTTCGTTGCCATCTCTGTCTCCACAACGTTAGCCGTCGCTGGGTTACAAGCCGTCACCGAATTTTGAGGCCATTATAAGAGTTGCGATGCAACAATAATGGTGATGTTTCAAGGCCAATTAGCAACGCTTTCCAAAAAGAGTCTCATGTTAACAGAGCATTCCAGCGACACGTCACACCGTCCAGCCTTGCTACGTAGTACGGCTACGGAGCCCCGACCTCGATTGCATCACAACACCACTGGGCAGGCGACAATAGCACCTGTCGCGAAACACGTCAGAAAATCATATCAGAGAAGCTCATGAGCGGCATCGTCAATGGTAGAGTGCACCGTCTCTGTCCTCCGCCAGCCCCAACCGCTCACCCCTTGCAAAACTGTACAGAGATGAAGCAGAGCAAGCGCTGCAGCAGTAGATATAAGTCGCGATCAAGTAGCCGGAGTCCTTCCTGACACAGTGAGAGAGGCAGATCCCGAGGGGGCAAAAGGCGGCGTGACACCGAAAAGAATAGTTCACTCTCTGGATCGCGGGCGATGTATCCGTACCAGCGACAGGATTGCGACAACAATGCTGGAAACGACAGTCCCATGAGCTTCAGTAGTCACCATTTAAACATCCATAATATGGCGACCTGGTGGGCACGCCGTTGAAACCATGCATGACTATGCAAGGCAGTTAACTTCAAAAAGACTCTACCAATCCAAGTGTGACGGCAGCGATGTGGTGGAAGTAATATAGTGGTGCAGAAATTTTCTTTTCAGAAGCTAGCACCGCGTGGCTTCCACAGTTAAAGCCAGATAATAAGGCCACTCTGAGAAGCAAGGACATAGTGGACTTTGAAGCATCTCGTCAGCGCTCTCAGCAGCGGTATAACTGAGGACGCGATAGCAATATGCAAAACTTACGCCACTCGCAAGACAAGTTCTTCAGTTTAGGCGCTCGACCTGCACGTTGAAAGCCAGCTGATTCCCGACAGCCTGGTTTCTGAGTTAGACGACTGTCATGTGCATGACCACAAAGGTACGACACTGCAAGAACACTATACCCAAGAGCCACTGTGATTTCACAGACAGTCCAAGCGAAGAAGCCATTGCGGAGGCAGCTACACTCAGAGGACGCAGTCTGCACTTTCCAAAGCAACGAAGCCGCAACACTCCAGATATTAGGCAACGAGGTTCAACAGCTAAACAGGTGGCAGTCAGCACAGACACCGGGAGAAAACTTCGCCACAAAATTATCCCGCCGGCACCGAAAGTTCTGGCTTGAATAGAAAAAACACCAGGTCACCAACAAAGTCGTACTCTGGATTCGCCATGGATACATACTTCAGGTTATGACGTTAACCAAACAGTCAAACCCCAGCCTGAGAAATCTCTTACAGGCAAGGGTTGGAGAATCGCCTGGTACTAGCAGATATACTGGGGGCATTCTGTAGACAGCCGCCCCCCCCCTGGGACAGACGAGATTCGTCTGTCGAAAGCAGACAGGAAGTGGCGCTTGGAAATGCCCTCAAACCTCTCAACAGCATATCGCAAGCGATATCGTTCAAAATGGCTACTTGCCAACATATAAGGAAGGTGATGGAGGGCGTGTGTGGATACCATCGATAGACTGGTCGAACGCATACTTCCATATCTCCGCCTAACCAAGTCACTCCAAGTACCTATGTTTTCAGGCCGGAAACCAACGGTACTGATACAAAGCCCTTTCATTCGGTCCCATGGGTGTTTAACAAGGCGAGTGGACCATTGAAGGTGTGATGTGGATGACTTCTAATGCTGGTGTTTTAGTACTGGCTCAACGCAAGACCAAACAAAAATAAAGTGTGCAAGAAAACCCCACTTCTCAAACACAAGTGCGTAAAAATCGGGCTTCTCGTCAAGTGACAGTTAGAGCCAGAGCAAGTAATCGTGTTTCTCGGAGATCAGTCAAATTTCATGCAAGGCATGGTCCACCCGACAACATATTTTCTGGGGAAAACAGAAGTGCCTGAGAGCAGGAGGGTGTGCCGTTGCCGGAAGTAGAGAGGCTGCTGGAGCTAAACAGAGGTTTACCTGCTGCCGCTGTATGTCATAAAATAAATATAATGTTAACGTTATGCGCAATGTTAAAGTTGAAAACGTTGAATGTATTCCAACGTAGTCACTTTGATATCTACTTTATGGTAAGCGTTTGGTTTTGTAAAAGAATATCACTCATTCTTCTCATCATAAAAAATGATATATCAATCTCGGCTCCAGCACGCGTACGCTGAGATGACAGAGGGGTGAAACAGCACATTTCATTTGATGTCGAAAGGACAGAAAGTACTTACATCATCAGTAACAGGTAAATAAATTTGTAGAAATGTATCAAACTGAGGTAATTACTTTTAAAAAAGCAAAACAAAACGAATTGTCTTAACGCAGGCGTTTTACAATTGCTTTTCCCTTCTTCAGAATAAAAGCCCCAGTAGAAAAAAGAGGATCGCATAATGAGAAACTCCACCACTTTTGGAGAAAAGCAGTGCATTTAACGTACATCACAGAACACAGTTGCTGAGCTTTGTGGAGCTCTCACTGCGTAAATATATAACACGGTGTATGCCTGCTCAGTCAATAAAACCTTAAGCCAACAAAAACCAAACACTACTCGGCTTACAAGACCTATTCAACCTGTGTTGTTTGCAATATATTATTCAAGAAATAACCCATTGAAAGAAGTATTTTTGCGTTTTAATTTTTGTCAAGTGTTTAACATTTCGCTAGCGAAATAAGGTTCTAGTTAAATAATGCATTGAGAAGCATTCGCGTGATTAACTGCAAATGTCTCTCGGCTAAATGCCATGATACCATGCCACACACGGGGTTTCCTCCGGATGTGGCAAAAATCTGTGTGGTGGACCTCTTCGCCGCAGTTGCCAAAATGAGAGTAGGATTTAGTATTTTTTGGGGTATTTTTTCCTCAAGGGATGTTCTTCGGCTATCATTTGAAAATCTGGAAAAAGCAAGCCACATCAAGAGGAATGCGTGCTTCCTCACAAAACAATGATTGAAATCCAATGTCATAGCGTTTTCGAAAAATGTTCAACCATTTATTAAGTCATTAAGCCCCACTGCACTGCAAACACCTGCGCTCTCGTGCAGCCAATGGCTTGACTATGCCTCTTGACTGTGAGTGCTGATATCCATAAACAATGGGGTTGTTATACGACGCATGGATATTACTCTCACTTCAAAACGACAGCAAACGCATATACTAAAGCGTGAAGTGTGTTAGGATTCTTTATAAGTAAACTTTGCAGTTGCTACCACGTTGAATGTCCGGTGTCCGGAACGGTGAGGTGTCCAGTTTATTAAGCTTTCTTCATAATGGAAATGGAGGGAAAATAAAAGGGGCTGAAAAATTGTCCAGTATAGTCAGTTGTATCTCTATGGACTGTGTGGGGCCATGCGGTTTTTTTCTTTCTTTCTTTTTTTTTTTTTTTTTTTTTTTTTTTTTTTTTGCTGTATTCTTGAATAAGCGATTCATTAATTGTAAACTTGCACTTGATGAGAACTTACGAAATTTAATTAAAGTTACCTGCTGAAAAGTACAACATAAAAACAAGATGCAAAACATTACTTATAATGTGTCATTTCCTCGGTTTAAAAAAACATCCTGATGCTCATTAAGTTTCATGATTTCTAACATAGGCCGGGACGCTATTGCACTATAAAATCAGTCAGGGTTTAAGGACGGAAAACAGTCCATTCTGTTGTTTGAAAATCCCGAGTCAATCTTTTAGCTTACTTAAAACAGGGTTCCATAGGAAAATTAGAGTATTTTTTGGGCAAAGAATCCACCCTAAATACTTTACGAATCCACGCTTAAGAGAACAATAGACTGCTCATATTTATGTCATTAAACTAACAGGCCTTTCAGTTATATGTCACAACAGACTGCTCATGTACTGCCATTCAGTTCATAAATAAGTGCTGTACTTAAGTAATCTCCTGTAACCTTTCTCAAAATATGGCACATGTGAACATTAGCTTTTTCGCATTTATGTTTTGAAACGAAACACAAATCACAAACAATCTATTACACATCAAGGGCAGTGTCCTCGGGGCAATCCCGGACATTATATTGATTATTGAAAATATATAGGATAAGATTTATAAACTGTTTCATTTTATCATTTCACCTCCGTGGTGTAGTGGCTGAGACATTCATTTTGTAAGCGAAGGGTCCGAGGTTCAAATCCGTCTGGCTACGATTTGTACGAGCCTATAGATCAATTCTTCACTAATACTTTACTACAATTAACCTCCTACCAAAGATTAAGATGTGCGGCCGACATTCAGTGAGACACTGTTCTTATACCAAATAAAAAAATAGCGGGGATTCGTAACTCAGAAAACACGCTAAAAACAATGGAAAAATCACCAACCATGTTTTCATTTATCCTTATCAATGGGGATCATCGGCAATTAAGTGTATCAAAATGTAATTAATCAATTTGTATTCATTTCAAGGTTTTATGTAATGACGGCCTGTCCAGCAACGAAAAATGTTGAAAAGAAGGTGTCTACTCAAATAAATCCACGTTGAGCAACGTTGAACAGAAGTCGGAATTCAACGCTTGATAGACGTCGAAAAATCGATATTGTATAGACATCGGACCCACAACTAAAAACTTCGACGTGTGTCCAACGTCGGAAGACATACGTTATTTAGACTTTCATCAACAACCAAAACCCGTTGATCTGATGTTGCGTGTGACATCTATCCAACGTTGATGGAACGTCGCAATGTTTACTGCTTACGTAAGAAAAACTATAAAAAATACTACATAGAATACCCTGATACAAAATAATCTAATCATAAAAATGTGCTGCATGGAAAATATTGTATTATTTCGTGTTCACAATGAACAAACAATCTATACCAAACAAACCAGCACTAAAACACTCCTGGCCAATAAAAGGGCCAAAATTCTTCATGGGTCTTTTCAATTTAATATACAAATAATATAACGTCATTTCCGCCTCCCTCTGCCCCTCATTCATTCTAACCAATGTACAGGATGCAGCACTGAAAAGGTTACACCGTGCAATGCCCCTTCACCATATAAATCCATGATGCTCTTGTCCACCAGCATTCCACTGAAAGCTGTGAGTTAATCCAGCAGTGTCGTGCACATCCCGCGGCACGATGCGCTGCGCATCTGCCACGCCTTTTGCCGGCGCGACCCGCGCTAGCCGGTTCACGCTCCCTCTCTGCTCCTCCGCGGTCGTGCGCGTGATGCCTGTGTACACTCGCTGATAGCCCGTTACTACATCAGGTGTCTTTTCTTTCTTCGTGTATTTGCATTTAGCCTGCGACGCGTTTGGCATTTCTAGTTGTAGATTATGCGTAGTGTACAACACGAGTAACCTGAAAAATATATAATATCAATGCGAAGACTTTTATTTTTTGACAAATGAACCATCTTAATGATACGCCTTTTCAATACTGATTCGGCGGTGTTACATCCGTCCCTGAAGCCTATGTTTTGCGTATGTTTTTATCTGGGAGGGGAGGGGGGGGGTGCTGTTTATGCAGTGCATGCCAAAATAACTGGGAACGATAAGGCATTATTTAGCAAACGGTGTTGTTTCCATTGCGATACAAATTTCGGTTAGAACACAGAAGTCAGAGGTCAACTGGAGGTCATGCACTCAGTCCTTTCAAATGCATGTATAGCACCGTTCAGCCGCAAAATTGCCAATAGCTCTACCAGCGCAAGACTGCAACCCCACACGCTGACAATATGTGAATACTCTTCAGTAACTCAGTACTATACGCTTTAAGTGTCCTTTGTACTGAACACCTGGTTCAGTATTATACGAGTGGAATTTGTTCATTCAATTATTGTACTTTTTTTTCATTTTTGTAGAATACTTAATTAAGATATAGTTTTACCTACTTGCATACAAGAAAATATATGGTTGTGCGCGTAAATTGTGTCGAACATAAACCATTACCGGATATATTTACACAAAGGTAAGACTTTAACCGAGCCATAACACCAAAATGTCATAAAACTAGTAACAATCAAAAGACTGAAATAATAGCCGGTGTTCGAATAACTAGAACGATGTGTACATGCATGTAATTAAATGTAATTTAGACAAGGAAAATCGGGTTAAAAACTTAATTCTAGTATTTTTATAAAAACTACATAGTGTGTATTTTAATGTTTCTAGAAAAGCTTGTTTAATCGTTGTCACTACAACACTGGGGAGGGAAAGGTCGATTTGTTCCTGAATCATAACCACGCTTAACTCAACAACGGCAAGAAAAGGTAACACGATTAGGGAGGGGAGGGGAGGGGAGGGGAGGGGAGGGGAGGGGAGGGGAGGGAGTTCTTGGTTTGGGGCATTTTGTTTTTGCTTTTTTTTTTTTTTTTTTGGCAACCACCTTCTGCGATAATCTAAATTGGTCAAAAACAAAACAAAAAAGTGATTTACTCAACAATCTTATAAAATTGCTTTTTGCCAAATCATTATAGACCTTTTCCATTTTAAGGTATTTGTCGGCGTTGTACATACGTACACTTTGGAAGTGACCTGTCATGGCTGTCATTTCCAGAGCCATAACACAAGGGGCTTGTTTTTTTTTGGTTTATGATCCCTGCGTTTACAGAACGTAATTGATTTTTCGACGTCTATCCAACTTCGATGTGCCGACGTCTGTTCAACGCTGAGACATTGATTGATCGAATGCAGTGGGTTGCGATCGAGCTTGCAACCCAATAAAATTGTGACTGAACGTAACATAGAACACCGAGATAACTGACTTTGGCAGTAAAATGTTCACTAAAGTTACCGTATGTAACAGCATGTGAAAAAAAAACATGATTGCAAAACAACAAGCAACACTGTACATATTTTACTTTTGAACTTTATGGCCTGCAGGAACTTACTTTATGTGCAACTTAATAAAGAAACATGTTCACAAAACAAAACTATCACTTACTTTTAACTTCAGAATTTTGCTGAAATCCACCTCCTATACAAGTGCCTACAGGATAATAAATAAATACAATATCAAAGAAGACAAACTCAGCATGATATTCACCACAGCGCCAGTAAACGAAATTATTGAAAGCATAAAATGTGTACACAGGCGAAAAAAAAAGTAATTACTGTAAGCGAGAAAGATTGAGTCCCAGGGCGGGGGGGGGGGGCACTCATGCACCAACTGGTTACCATGCTTGTCTATGACTTTTTAAGACCACTCCTAAACTCGAAATGCTAATTTTATAATAATACCCCCTTTTTTATATCAAACAGGAAGTGAAATTCCGAAATAAACCCCCTTTTTGAAGGGCACGCGGGGTACTGGATGAAAGCTATCCCCCTTAATAAAACGAAAGTGGCACTCCGCGAGGGCCGCGTATGGCTTCAACATTACCACCCTCCCCCCTCCCCCGTACCCTTTTTCTGTGTTTTTGAAAAAGCATGGTAACACATAAGATACCAAGTGACCCCCCCTTACCCTGGGGATTGAATCTTGGATTTGTGGTGTTCACAATGTATTGAATTACATTCATGAAATGCGACCATTGAATTATGCTCAGAGTAATGTTAGCCATTGTTAAAGGGCCGAGTTAAGACATCCCTCGAGGTGATAATCTCCTAGTTAATTCTGTATGATCAGTCATATTTAGTTAGATCAAGGTACTTTTTTACTACTTGGTGAGAATAAAATATCAATTTGTACTCACGGTTCTGTAATAATGTACAGTGGAACTTCTAAATTGATCACATAATTAAATATAATCCCGATAAGCCAAAGCTGACCTCTCTTAGGGATCCTATTCCAAAAATGCCCTTTAGAAATGTCACATATGGTCGACTGAATTCCTCTGGTTGATTTTGAGACCATATGGCCTCAATTAATGGGCGATCTTAACTGGAGGGGACACTGCTGTATTTAAGCCATCCGAGTTTAACTCTCACGTCAGAGAACATGACACAGTACTTACACAATACGTAATGTACCTAAAACATACCGACTGCAATGATTCTATGCCTGCACAGTCAAGTAAGAGTTAGTAATATTTATACATTTTATGTTGAATAAAAGACGACAGATGATCTGTAATCGGGTAACAGAGGCGCAACAAACATTTAGAGGTAAATTCGAAGTCCGGGACAATCTGATATTGATCAAATGTTGTCAAGACCTCCAGTGAACAAATACTCTGCTCCAAAGATACTGTTTCAAATTCCTACCTATGTTGACGGCCACTTTGAGACGTCTACACGACGTTTCCGAACGCCTAGTATTGCTGTGCGTTTGGCACGTAAATGTTTAATCTCGGGGTTTCTCTACAGCAAGCCGGGCCTTCAGTGCAAGTGAGAAAAGCGCCGGGCATTTACGCCAGCATTTGGCAAAGTTGTGACGTCATCAAGCGTGTTTGAGAATAATCAACAAATCTGAGGGTAACAATACGACTATGAATAATTTTATTTTTTCCTGATAGTTTTGTTTCTTTTTTAAGCCCAGCCGACTATGGTCGGTGGGTATAGTCATCCCTGGAGGGGTATCCGTCGTCCGTTATGTGTGTGTGTGCGCGCGCGTGTGTGTTTAAAATTCTACTCTTCATACATTCCTGGTCCATTGTTTTGAAATTTTGCAGAATTTCAACATCACTTGCATTTTTTGGCAGCTTAGCCGCCGAAATTTGCAGAAATATAGGCCAAATTTAAGAAAGGACAAAAATACTACTCTTCTTATAAATTCGGTCCGATTGCGTTGAAATTTGACAGGAATGCATCTTCCTCAGCCCCCCTTGCATCAGGCTTGTATTTTGATTGGCCATTTGATCAAAAGTGGCCAAAATATTGGCCCAAAACGGTCCTATTGCAGAAAAAAAATGAAAATATGCTCTTACTTGATGCTTCTTCACCAGCCTTAATGCCTGCAGACGGACGACTTCATGTGGGTAGGCGTTGGACTAATAATCTCGAGGTCTTGAGTTCAAGTCCGCTCAAGGCGAAATTTTCACTGTCTCCCTTTATCGGTTTTGCAAGCAATATCTTTAGTTATGCATCCCATAGAAACAGTGATCTGCGTTATTGCCTGCGAAGCGAAAGGTTATGAGTTGAAGTCCAGTTGTGGGCGTACTTCTTCATTGTCTCGCTTCACAAATTTTACAGGCCGCATTTTTAGTTCTGCCTCTCACAGGAGCGCATAAAGACGCACACTACATCACATTTTTTTTCTTTCTTTCTTTCCTTCTCTCCCCCCCCCCCCCCCCCATTCCCTGACTCCAGGGATATCTTCAGTGGAGTCCTGGTATTTTTGTTATCGATGGGGCAGAAAGTAGTCAAATAAATGGATAGTTTTAAGAGAAGAACAAAAAATGCTGTTCGTCCCACAAATCCTGTCCGATTACTTGTGACAGCAATGTTGCCCATGAGGCCTTCTACCAAGTCTTAATTTTGTCAAAATTGGTCGGTTTCTCCTGTCACCTGTGTAAAGGCTAATCTTTTACGGCTGGATCAGCTCTTCGCGTTGAACATTCCAGGTTTAGATGACCCGAAGATGAAAATGGACATAGCTGATTGCACTTCTTGATACAAACCTGGATTCATATATACGTTTAAAAAACACTTTATTACTGTTATTTCTCTGTTACAGATATTATTAATGAATAACTAAATTATCTGTATCACAGATTCAGCGTTTCTATTGATATTAACACATTTTTTTCGTATCTCTAGCAGACAAATTAATTTAGTTTATGTAGTTAAGCTTATTAAATTAATTGCGGATAAATGAAGAAATAGTATTTTAAAGTTTAAGTTGTTACACAAAAAATAACCTTCTAATGAGATGCGGCATGTATGAATGGGCCGTTACTGAGCGTAAAATTTAATTCCAGAAGTCTAAGATGTGTTAAGCAGAAGTGCCGCTGCGTTAAGACCACACCCCTATGTGGTTGAAATCCTCTCACAAAGCCCTGGAACAGGCGGAGCGAAAAATATTAACAGGTATACAGGACCGAAAAATATTAACAGGTATTTAGTACCCAAAAATATTAACAGGTATACAGTACCGGAAAGAACAACCTTTTCGAAAAGGATAAAAACTTAAAAATAAGACGACGAAAAATAACGTAAATACGCAGTTTTGCCGAAAATCAGCAATGTACTCATATATGTCCTAACAAACATAATCGTTCTTTTCTTCACTGTAAACAGGAATATGGGAAATGATGGAGCACAAATTCGTCCCAATACACGAGACGAGACACGTGAGAACCGTCACCGTCAACAAGGACGCCGCCAGTACGCCTCTCGTCCTCGTTCACGGTGTCGGATCCGGTCTCGGACTCTGGATTCTCAATTATGAAGCGTTGAGCAAAAACAGGACCGTGCATGCCTTCGATATGCTGGGATTTGGGCGGAGTTCACGACCTAAATTTAGTACAGATGAGACTGAGGCTGAAATGGAGCTGGTGGAAAGCATAGAACAATGGAGACAAGAAATGGGATTCAAGGAATTTATAATACTAGGTCACAGTTTGGGTGGATTTCTAGCTACGTCATATACTTTAAAATACCCAGAAAGGTGAGATGGAAACATATGTTTCTCTTTAATGGAATAGTTCCAAACACAACACTCTCTCTCATCTTATTCAGTGCTACTTAAATAGGCCAGGAACTTGTTTCTCTGAGATAGAACCAGTTTTGGTTGATCTTGGTAACAAATTGGATGCGAAGTCCCCTGGGGATGGGGGAGGGGGGCACTTGTCTCCAAATGTGTTGCCATGTGTGTCCACAAAAAGCGCGTAGGATGAGGGCAATTTTGGCGCAAGGCACGATCGACGCGGAGTGCCAATTTCATTGAAAAGAAGTGTAATTTTCATTCAATACTCCGCGTTTCACACAAAGTGGGAGGCTCTGTCCGAAATGCACTTCGCGTTCATCAAAAAGTGCTATACATACACTTTTCAATGTCAGTTTATATTTATAACAGTTTTCGTTCTATGGTTGTAGTAACGTGCGTTCTTCCTGTGCCTGTATCTTAAATACATAATTTGGTTAAAAGTGGAGTTTTTTTTTCAATCAAAATGCAACACTCCGTGTTGAGAGGATGAATTTACAGGGGTCTCCGAATTTGGTTAGAAGTGGGTTTTTTTTTCAATCTTGGCACTCAACAATTAGATGTCGTTTAGAAAAGTAGTGACCATGCATAGAAACGGTTTGTATTTGAGCGGCTGCCTGGGAAAAGTTCCTTTCTATGGTGTATTTAAAAAGTTGAACTTTTCAAAAAGGACATGCTCCTTTTATTATAAACATCTCTCATGTATTTTCTTGGTAGTTATTATTTTTGACACATTTATTTTCTTACAGAATAAGACACCTGATTTTAGCAGATCCGTGGGGTTTCCCACTGCGGCCGACTAGCGAACAAAAAAGGTGGTTACCCTTGCCGTGGTATGTAAAATGTATGGCCTACCTGATTAAGCCCTTCAACCCGTTGGCTGTTGTCAGGATGTTTGGGCCTTGGGGTAAGGGCAAACTTTTGTTTGATTTTTCTATGTATTTTTAGGGGGGAAATTTACTCTATAATATAAATTAGGTCAATATAAATGGTCATTAATGAAACCGTTTGATGTTCAAAGGAACTGTCATTCTGCAGTTTGATCTGCTTTGATGTCGATGTAAAAACTCAACAAGATAATGCTAAACATATCGCTGTCATTTCAAGTCAAAATAACTGTTATATATAAAAGCTAAATATGCAGAACTGGAACTGCACTATTAACCTGACACATACAAACGTCATATACGATTAATTAACGTTTTCGGCGACGAATGCTGTTAAATAATAACAGATGGGTGCTAAACAGTAGTCTAAAGATGATAGAAGGGCCGATCTAATTATGGCTGGAAATCAAGCAATTTTCGGCTTCATGCAAGAATTTATGTTATGCAAAATACCCAGACATTGACGAAATTATGTCTAATTGCCGGTACGTAACTTATACAGTGAATTTTAAGGCAACCCCAAATCAAAGTTTTATAACTAGAACCTTATTTCGCTAGCGAAATGTTAAACACTTGACAAAAATTAAAACGCAAAAATACTTCCTTCAGTGGGTTATTTCTTGAATAATGTATTGCAAAGAACACAGCTTGAATACGTCTTATAAGCCGAGTAGTGTTTGGTTTTTGTTGGCTTAAGGTTTTATTGAAGGAGCAGGCATACGCCGTGTTATCTATTTACGCAGTGAGGGCCCGCACAAAGCTCAACAACTGTGTTCTGTGATGTACGTTAAATGCTCTGCATTTACTTGCAAAAATACACTCTTTTCACATGGCGTTTTAACAAAGAAAACTAAATTGAAGACGAGAATAAAAAGTGACATGCACACGTTCAGATTAAGCTCTTCATAAGTCCCAAGTTTCATGGTCCTAGGGCCCATAGTGTCAGAGAAGAAGAAGACACAAAAATTGGAAAAACTGTCAAGAAGAGAAAAAAGGACGAACGGCTGCTCGCACAAATTCATATAACCCTTGCAAGCCAAAGGCTTGTCAAGTGTTAATAAACAAATATTAAAAGAACCAATGAATAACTGAAACACGTTATCTTGTGGCGGTTAATATTTTCCTACCTAGATCGGCCCTTCTGTAATAATTCGACTTAATTTTGCCATTGCATATTTTGAATTTGAACATACCAGAAAAAATAAAGCCAAGAACACTCAACTTTATAATCCTGGTTTGTTTAATATTGAGAACATGTGCAAGAATACCTTAATCTTTTCATTTAAGGACCAGATGTCATCAACAGGCTTCGTCCAAACCTTGCTGAGATGTTCAACCATTTATACCAAGACGATACCGTGGCACAGTATATTTATCACTGCAATGCTCAGTCACCTAGGTACGCACCCATCTCTCACGGGCATTAAAATAAACAGGACTGACTGAATAACTCAGATCCGTGTTTTACTACAGCGTAACCCCGGAAATAGGACCACCAGCGCGACTCAACTAAAGTAGCCCGACTTCTGCTTCTCCCCTGCTTCTGGGTCTTCATACTGGAAGGCATCTAGAAGTAGTCCTCATTCTGAGGTGGTCCCATTTCATCTTCCCCGCGGTCCCCGCTGTATTTTCTTGTCACACCTGTCTAGAATGCACTTTGACCTGAGGAAAATGTTGAAGTCGTAATGTTTATATTTCCACTTGTAAATAGTTCACGTGAATATTTTGTTTATCAAATTAATTCATTACAATGACAACTATTAATGACAAGACAACACACTATAAAAACATCAATAAGCGTCAAGACTATGTGGTGACCATGTGGTTAGGGAGAGGATGACTCGCCACTTTGGGTGCACAAGAGTGAGTCTACTGAAGTAAACGAGAATAAATCGTGGACGGGGTACAGGCCATGCTTGTACTGCCCCGCTGTCACGAAAAATGAGATTTTTGCCTTTTACAACAACCCACATGAGATCTAGTTTATTGTGAAAATTACGATCGTGAGAGGTTTCACTGTATTATTTGCAGTGGCGCTGTGAACGCGTTATTCACAACCTCAAGTTCTATGACCAGGAACTGAATGTGGGGTCACTCTCTCAATGACTGATCGGTTTGTTTCTTGTCATTTTAATATTCGTAACAGGCGTTGTATAAGCTGTTTAAAATGAAAAGAAAAATACGTGGCGCTGTCTATGAGTATCTAAATTATTAGTGATGGCTCATGGTTTATGATGGGGATATTCAAAAGAGCTGGGACTAGAAACAAAAAAAATTTGGACAAAAAGTTGAATTTTGTTTTGTTTTTGTTTTGTTTTTTTTGTTTGTTTGTTTGTTTGTTTTTTTGTTTTGTTTTTTTTTTTAGAAGCTGAACAGAATGCTTGGAGAGACATCTCGCGGGTCCCCCCAAGATCTGGTTATAATTCTGCACAACTTTTATTTGCAGTGGCGAAGCAGCTTTCCGCTCACTCTGTGATACGTTCGGCTGGGCCAAGAATCCGATGATATTACGAATAAAGGACCTGCCTGCCGACGTACCTATAACCATGATCTACGCATCCGGCTCAAGAATCGACAGTGATATGGGGTGGTGCGTCAAACAGAAGCGGCCAAACAGCTATGTGGATATTCATGTACGTATGTGTTCTTTTCCAACTGCCTAGTAAGGATTTGACGTAAAAGGAACCTTTGGCAGACACTGTTTTTCGCTCATGATTATGTAACATTCGGGATAACGACTTTGTGTAGAGTCAGATGATCAACGGTGGACAGATGCCCGGTAAAGAGGTACCATGGATATCTGGCAAGCGAGCGTCCTACGATCTGATGGCCGAATTTTCGAAAAAAATGACCTTCATCCCGGGGATAATCCTGTGAAATAGAAAATAAAATTCTTTTTTCTTCATGTGTATCACCCAAATGTAAAATGGGAAAAATACCAACGTTGTGCATCGCGAGGTTAGACCTATTTCCTTGGTGTACTATCATGGCTTCTGTTTCCGTTGGGCTATAACATGGATTTGTTCTGACACCACAAATCAAACCTAAGTCGCAGTCATAGGGTTCTTCGAATGCCGCTTTTCAACTAAAACGTCAATACACCATTTGAGCAAAGACAATGGTCGTATGACTCTAAACGGTCGAAACTATAAAAAAATCTATTTTGTAGTTTAATCAATTAAAACTAATTACGTATCATTAAACCAATCAATCCAATTTAAGGTGGAGTAAGGAGCGCTACAACATGACAGCAGCTGCTGTTCTTGCGTGATTTCGGGAAATGCGGCTACCTGACTGGTCATTCCCCCCCCCACCCCCCCCCCCCCCCGTGGGAATGTCGTGAATTAGAAGCATACTCGTTTTGTTGAAACTGATTTGCTAGTAAACCAAATTTATCGTCCTATTTCCAGATGATCCAGAATGCTGGCCATTACCTTTATGCAGAATGGGCAACAGAATTTAACAGCTTGGTTAATGATGTTTGTAACACTGTCGATGAAGGGTCTGATCGGATGGAAACAGTAAAAAGCCGTAAGAAACACAGAAACAGCTTTAAGGCATTCTTATTTAAGGTAGATCGAAGAAGCGGCTGTGTCATATGTATGTTCTTTACAAATACCGTAATCTGGTTTTATTTACACACGTTATTTTGAAAATAAATACAACGCAAGTACCTCTTAAAAGCTGTGGCTATTTGCCTAACCGCATGTTTCATACTGGGCGCAGGTATTTAGTTTTCCGGTTGATAAAAGTTATTTTGGTATTCTATTTAAATTTTAGCCTGTTTTGAAATTATTTGCAAGTATATTAATAACATAAGTAACGAAACCTAAGTAATAAAACATAATTTTCAGGATTTCATTATTAATTAAAGAAATATAGCTTTACTAAGTTAAAGTAGTAGATAAGTCAAATCAATTATTTCTTTGTTATGGTCATTCTATTGAAGCAAGCGTCACCTTAACTTTCAAAATATGTTTTAATTATATTTCAGGTTGATAATCTCAAACAAGAGAGCACAAGAGATTGGGGAGGTTTCTGAATTGCAATTTAGGAAATTCATGTTTAAAGGTAATATACCTGGCTCACCTATGGGTAATTGTACTCATAAAAGATTGCTTTATTCCATTAGTATATTCTGAAAATTTCTCTGAAATCGAATTTAGCGCATTTGGAAAAGACCGTTGAAACATCGTACATTTGAAAACATCGCTGTGGGTTTTTTTTTTAATTAACAAGCCCTGGGTACTTTTTTGCCAGTTGAACAAAAGAGAGTGGATTGCGTGTATAAAAAAAGGAGTGGATGACCTGCCACACATGCACATACACATCCAAAACACCTAGAGATTACGTCACTCCACCCCCCCCCCCAACCCCCCCCCCCCCGCCCTTCCGGTTAAGATCAACTCACGGGTCTGCAGCATAAGTAAAAGTAATAGGAGGTATAATAAACATATTTATGAATGCAGCGAACAAGTGTCCTGTTTATATTGACAGGTACCGTATATGACTTGTCAGAAGATCTTTGACCTGTCGAGGAGTCTTTGCTCAGCCTTCATCCCAGAATCGGTGCGGCGGAGGGCTGGATTTATAAAACAAAATGATATAATGTTGGCTACTGAACTGTTTTCATATAAAGACCTTTGAATTAACACCACCATAGCATCCAAGCAAAATGGATCTTTATTTATAAATGGCCATGTTTTATAGGTCCTTGCTATGACCAATTAGCAGTGGACCTCATAAACAATTCCAAAGTGATGTAAATTTAAAGATGTTTCTATCTACACGCGGTCCTGTTCCTCGATATCTGGAAGACACACAGGTACAGCGGGTTGCTATGGAAGCTCAGCCCCCTTTCCCCTCCTACCCCTTCCCAACCCATTCTACGAAAAATCGTTACTAATAAAAAACGGGGTGCTGCTAAACCCAGTCCTCCCATTGGCATCAAAATGCTTGCCAGGTACGCACCTACAGCAACCCCCTTCCATTTTTTCTCCGTCACTGTGCCCCCCCCCCCCCCCCCCACCTGCATATTTGTTTATGGTCCCTGCCGTCTTCTTTTTTAGGAAAATTAAAGTCAATTAAAATAAAAAGATTTTTAGGAAATTGTCAGCAATTTTATTGAAACTAAACTATGTTTTATCATTATAAGGATTTTTTATTATTTGTATGCCTGTTCCATATTTTCAACATACCCAACCAGTTGAGAGTGGCTAGTTTTCACTCAGAATACAATGACCGATTGGAAAAATGCTATCTAAAACAAGTCAACGTCTTTTTAGAGAAGCAATAAGATATCCAATGAAAAAGTATCCTTTTAGTATGTTCTTGAACATTATAATATATAAATATTTGCGTGTCTTATTCGGTACGCAACGCGGCATTCTTTATTGATATTTACGTTTCAAATAGTTATCTAATCAAAATATACAATAGATCAGGGCAAGCGTTGCTCCTCCTCCTCTCTAAATAAAAAAAAAGGTATTAAACTTGGTTTTTTCTTCGTGCTGTCCCCAATTAAAAAAGCGTATCCATACTGAATCTACATAACCTTTGCAATTCATTTTAGTTGCGAAGAAAACTATGAAAATTATCATCTTAATTTTAATTTGTTGTTCTGAAGCAACTAAATCTTAGCAGTATTTAGCATGTTATTTTAACTGACATATATTGCCTGTGTTTATAAGAATGCCTGACTGCCCGAAAGCCTCATATAGCCTACTCTCACAATTCAGTATTAGTAATTAGTCGCAAAAAGCAATCACGAAACATCTGAAGCTAAAATAAGTAACATAAATAAGTCACATAAAACAGCTCAGTTTTAGTCACCTTTTTCAGTATATCTTCCATGGCGCAGATAATTACATTGCGGAATACGCTGATTACTTATGAATACGTTTCTGTATTGTTTTGTTGTGACTACTAGGTCTCAATACGTTGCAATAACACGAAAAAAAACAATGTTTCCAAACTTGTTAACTTAAACTATCGTCAAGAACAGTTTGACTCTATCCAATAAATTTGTGAATGAAGATATTGTCAAAAACGTTATCCAGACTCTTTTCAGACACTGATACAGCGTGAAAACCGATGTACATACGAAGTGCATAGTACGACGTCACCCCCAACGGGTAGTTTTTAGACACAAAATTTCACGGCGTTCGCGCTCCAACATTTATTTTTGATCGCTATGGTATTTATGTACAATTAATAGACGAGAAAATATTTAATTCTTTCGCGAACCACTTTTTATGTTATCCAAGTCTCTTTTAATTACTGCAAATTAATTATAAAATGATTCTAAATTACCGCGCCCTATAATTAACTTTTCTCGTTCCAAAATTAAGAAATTACAGAACGCATGTTACATAAAAGAACCAATCAGAAGAGGTTTTACAAACGCATGTGATAAAACGCATGTTCAGACAAACGTTTTTTTTAAACACAAGACGTTCAATTGTGGTGTGCGAAAAATTATTGCGAAATTCAGGAGCGCGACATAAATAATCAAATAATACGTGAAATGCAAATGTTGCGCGGCTTTGGAAATTGCCGCGAGGCCATTCAAATGAACGGAAGAAAACATAAAATATACAACATGTACGTTTTGATTTTTTATACAAACATATACATTTTCGTCGTTTATTCATCTGTTACATACATTCTTTTTATTCTTGTATTATGAAACCTATTTTCGGTCATTCCGACACTTGGTCCTTTTTTTTCGAGATAGTCTCATTTTCTAGGTGGTCCAATTCCAAGGTACTGTATTAAGAAATTCGGAATACGGTCAAATTCACAATCAAGATTTTGATAGAAAAAATGATTTATCGCCAATATTTCAGCCAGTTTTTGGCGATTCGCCAAAAATCTAGTAGATACATAGATACTAATTTTCGCTACCTGAAATAAAAAGGTCAAGAAAATAAGATTATAATGCTGCGCCAGTGAAGATCTTAAAAAGAAATTGGGTTTCCATCAATATTTCCATAATTTTTTTGTTTTGGTTAACTGCTAAAAAATAATACCCAGATGGACCCTTGTGCCACTTACATTCAATCAACATTGTAAGCCTAAGAGGACTTCTTTAAATTTTTAGGAAAATTGATTTTCGGTCAATTATTTGCTGATATTTGACGACTCAACAAAAAACAGTAGCCATACCCCCTGCCATTGATACAAATTTTAAGAATTTTCAATTAATTCCTAGGAGGAGATACGTTTTCAAAAAAAAAAAGGATTTTGGTCAATATGTTTGCTAATTTTTGGTGAATCACCAAAAAGTAACATTAAGATTTGTGCTAATGCCCGCTGCTTTTGGACTACATTTTATGACAGTAGGGCTATATTCCTTTCGTCGGTTTTAATTTTAATTAAAAAATGGCTTTTCGCCAATATTTTAGCTACTGTGTACCCCTCCCCCCTCCCCCCCCCCCCCGCCGCCCACTACCTTGATAAAAATTTTAAGACTTTTCCACCTATATCTCAGGAAGAAATTTTTTTAAACATTGGTGAAAATATTTCGGCCAATTTTTCGTGAACCGTCAAAAAAAATAATAGCCTGGCAGGTACTAATGTCTGCTACCTTTAACCAACATTTCAAGACAATAAAACGATTTCTTTAGCGTTAATTAAGATCTTATGAGAAATTGTACTTTTTGCCAATTATTCCGCCATTTTATTTTTATTTATTTATTTATTTATTTATTTATTTATTTTTTGGTGACTCAATAAAAATGTATTCACATGGTAGGTACTAATATCCGCTATCTTTAGCAAAATTTTTAAAAATCAGGTTATTTGCCTGACTCAATTAAGATTTACTATTAAACTGGATTTTTCGCCAATAATTTCTCTAACTTTTGGCGAAATACAAAAAAGTAATAGACAGTACTACTAATCAATTTTTTTAGAGAGAAAAGCTATACACCTGAAATCAGTTAATATTTCAATGAGAAACTGGTTTTTCGCCAATATTTCAGGTAATATTTGGCAAGTCGCAAAAAAGTAATAGCTATGAGGACACGTATGTCCCCTGCTTTCCTTAAAAAATTTAGATCCAACGAAATAAGAAAGGCCGTTGATTGCATGGACCCCTAAACCACTACTTTTTAACCAAACACGGATACACCTGTAAATTCCACTCCTGTAAATTTCTACCCATTTTATGAGTAAAACAGTTGAACTCTGAGCAGATGTCTGTTATGTATAAACATAGAGCGGAGGGGGGAACCGGGCAAAATACCACCAGACACAATACCACCGGACATAATACCACCGGACATAAAACCACCAATGAAATGAAAACTAGGACAAAATACCACCAAAGATATCTTTTTATTATACAGCGTAACAATGCAGACTCGGTGGCGTCCAGTCATGCAAGAAGCTCAAAAAAGGCGCCAAACGGAGACGACTTAGGTAATATAAGAGATACATACTCACGTGGCTCAACATGCAGCGTAACAACGAAGACAGGGTGGCGTCCAGTCATCGCCGAAAAGACTAAAAAAAGACGTATGACGGAGACGGCTTTGGTATTATGAAAATCAGATGCAGTAGGTGCAGGGAATAATAGCAAATACTCCATTATACCATTATTGATAAGGGATTACCATAGCGAGATACTTTTCGCATATAAATAGGGCACTAAAATGAGCAAAATTTGAACCAATATCAACAGCAATAAATCACGACAATAAACTGACTATAGGATCTACAAAAAATGAAAATATTTACCTCCCAAAAGTTACAGTAAAGAAGAATATCCTCAGTGAATGTAATTTTATGTTTGTTTTAGTGACATTCAGTTATGAATAGCTTCGGTGATCAGAGAAAGCAAAAAAAGATTGTGGTGGTATTTTGCCCTAGTTTTCATTTCCTTGGTGGTATTGTTCCGGTGGCATTTTGTCCTACACCCAGCTGAGGGATATTTTAAAAAGTAGCTTCTCTCTTTTATTAGTACAATTTTCATGGAATCCTCAGTGGGTCTGCAGAGTAAAAAAGGTGTTAAACGCAACAGACCGAACCTCCGTAGAGGTTGGCTGATATGGGCAACAATGCCCTTATGTGGAACACCGAAAGAAAAGTACCCCCCCCCCCCATCCCCCAACCCCACACCCATTCACAAAGGCCTCAAAATTACACACCATACCTCCGCGTTTGTTTGCTTGTTTGTTTGTTTGTTTTTTCTGGCCTTTTTTTGTTTTTGTTTTTGTTTTTTTTCTTTTGCTTTGTTGTTTTTTTTTATTTATTTATTTATTTATATATTTATTTATTTATGTTTATTTAATTTTTTTTGGTGAGGGGGTTCATGGTAACACATATCCTACAAAGTGCCCCCGGATATTTGGGTCCTACTTTTCTTGCTGAAAATTTTGTTCAGTCGGAACAAGCCTTTATGCGACTTGGTCTAAATTAAAGCACATGCCGATTGTTCAAAATACGACCTCTGTATTCTCTTCGTCATTGAATAGCCGGAATACTTTTCAGTGATGTGAAACCTCACATCATCAGACGTAAACGAAATAGTTACCATATGCAATTTGTCGTTCCGGCATTCGAAACGACACAGCCGCTTTGTTTTTGAACGATCTCTTCCTGTTTTAGTGTGTGAAATAAATATCTCAATTACCCATTTCTCTCCAAATTCCGGGTGTTGGTAGGGAACAACTTCCTCTCTCTTGATTTCAGATATTTTGACAAGTTCATCCTTTACCACCAAAGTAACCAATGACCCGACTTGTTGGTTATCATTCGAGGAGAGTGCTGGACTACTTCCAAGTTTATTGGATTTGCCTGTTCCAACCAAAAATGTACACCTGGCAGTGTGTTCAGTTGTTGATACCCTGCTATAAACATAATTTATAGCTCCTTTCATCACAGACATACTAGCATGTTTTGGTATTAAAATGTTCAGGTTTGGGAACATTTTGGCAAGCTCTTTTTGAAGAAATTTCTGTTGGCCAAATCCCCCAACAACATACAAAATTTCGATCTCTGTTCTGTCTTTATAAAAGTCTTTTATGAGATCAACTATTTTGCTGGTTATAGGTTTGAGACATTTGTCAAGCATAATATCTTTTGATATTGTTATTCTCTTTCGTCTTGGATCGTAGTCTATCCCATGCTTTCTTTCAAAGTCACCACCAAAGGATTCTGCTTTTTCAAATTCCCTAAGAAAGTCATCATCCAACTCCATGACAGCATCATAAGCCCCATCAAAGTCTCTCTTAGCCTTTTCAAAAGAAGTCATAAATTGCCTCCAAATCCATGTCCTGGCCTTGCTCTTCTCCTCCAGGGGAGCTAATTGATCGTTAAGTATATCGTCATAGTAACACCATTTCATTGCATAAGATGGGATAACCAACGTGTTGGTCTTACTTTTAAACCACATTTGAGTACCAGAAGGTCTTGAAATGCCAACTCCAAAAGACACACCCTCCGCTTTTTTGTATGTTTCCAGGAAGCGGTCATCTAATTTGATCTCCACGTCATTTCTATCAGTGTCTCCGTCAAACCGTCTCTTTTGTCTTTTATATTCTGTATGAAACTCCTCGTATATTTCTGGGGTTTTTTGAAAGACTTTTTTGAAACTTTTGAAATCTTCATCGAATTCCTTCTCTGCAAGGGATTCAGCCTTTAGTATCAATTGCCCCTTTTCGATGTTAACGCCAATCTTTGAATTTTTTTTTAGTTCATCCAGAATTGACAATCTGGTTGCAGTATTATAGGAACAAAGGAATTCGTTTTTTAATTGAAGCGTTACATCATTCTTTCCGTCAAATGTTTGCTTTGCTATATTATATTCGGTAATGAAACCTTCAAAATGTTTAATCGGTCGATTGAATTCTTCTTTGAAGTATTCGATAGATTTTGATTTCTGCGTGATGTAATCTTCAAAGCGCTCATTGACGGTTTCACCTCCCCATCGGCCACCGGAGGATTCATGTGATTCTACTTCTTCCCCGCTATTTCCTTTCTTGAAAACTAAAGTGACGTCGACTGTGCCTCCTGTGAAGCCAGCAAAACCAACATTCTAAATTTGGACTTTCGGATGATTCACACAAAAAGAAGTCTACAATGCAAAGCAGTATCGGGTGGTACTTTTTTAAAAACTTAAGATATATGTTTATAAATGTTATAGAAGTGTTACTAATGACAAAGTCCTAATGACCACTTCTTGATATAAATACCTCCAGCATCCAAAACAATGAAGTTCTCCTTTTCTTCATGACGAGCCGCTCTTTCTGGGTCAGTGAAGTCTTTTGGTGACAAGGATCTGCAGAAATATGTTGATGCTTCGGATTCTGTGATTATCACGAAGTTTTTTGTTGATGCAGAAGCTTGTACACCAGACTAAAATACAAATCCACTAAAAGAACTAGTAAGGTCAACATGTTAAAATCTTTCTCAACATTAACAAAAAGTCAAAGAATTATTTTACTAGCCGTATGCATACTTCTGAATGCAAATAATAAAAAAAAAATCAGCCGGTTAGTAAGTAACAGTTTAAGATTGGAATAGAGTCTTTTCCGAAACTGACCAGTTGGATATTGGCCTGTTTCTATTTGGAAAGTACAATACCATTGCAAAGCATTTGTAAACAGCATTGCTTTTTTTTTTTTTTAAAGCATTGCACTTAAGCTTGAGAAAAAGCATTGACGTCAGAGCTTAATAATCTATACAAAGATTTTTCAGAATACATAAATTTAATAATATCAGATTTATTATTCATATCAGTTGCTGAATCCTGTTTAAAATAGAAATATCGTAGTTCTTCACAAATTACACTGGCCTGGGAATAGGAAGACCGGCAGACTCATAAATCGAGACTATCACAAAGTACACAGCGTTTCATAAGTCTGGAATATTTTGGAAGAGGGAGAATTGGGCAGGAAAAAAGTAGGATCCTCTAAACTTCGGTTTAGTGGATGACAATGGGCGCCCCGCTCCCGCGTAGCTAATCCCTACCTTGACGACAATGCAATAATGCAAATGGATTGATCTCCTGATATGAATCCTACTGACAGTGTGTGAGGAATAATGAAAAGGCGCATTAGTCGCAGGTTGCCAGGCTACTAGTATCCGCGACCTCGAGAGAATGGTCACTGAAGAATAGAATGACAGTTCCATGGACCATACATCTAGTCGATGCACTCATGAACTGGCCATCGTATTGATGCGAGAGGAGGACACAGAAAAAAAAATGAGGTTTTTGGAGATGTCGGTTGTACTTTAGTTAACAAAGAGTTTCTGCGATACTTGCCTGTTGTCGTTTCATTTACAGCTTTCAATATTCACTGTTGCTAAAATAAAACACTCCAACAATCCTGTCATTTTTCGAGATATATTTCTGACCCCCGTCACGTTGGGAAAGGTGACACAAGTTTGTTTCTCGGTGGAATATATTATTTATGGTATGACACTGTATATAACTAACAAAATTTTGACACATTTTTACACACCCAAACCCCTCTCCAAAATATTTCAGATTTATGAAACGTACTGTAGTTATATTTTTTGATACCCATCTATTGACGGTCTTTTATCAAATCCTGACATTGGGTACGGCTAAGAAGTAAATAAAAGTGTTCTACCCTTTGAGCAGCTGATGACATGAAATTTCGCTGTGCATTTTCCCATGAGGCAGGCACTGTTACAACCCACAGAATATCTCGGCTTTCAATGAATTTTTCGTCCCTGAAACAGATTGCACAATCATTCTGTATTTCATCAATAAAGGCCCACAAAGTAAAACGCTGTTAACTGAGAGTAATGTAATTAATTGGAAAAGGTCTAAAAAACAGTGCATATATAATTCAATAACAACCAGGTTAACCGTATAGCCTTTTGCAAGAGTAATTGTTAAATTATGTTATCTTGAACACAGTCTTGTAATTGTGGCAGAAAGGCGTTTAAACTAAAAAAAGTGGAATAGATAAGGGCTACATTTTAACAACTACTATCGAAAGAAAACAAAGGTGGCAGTTCGCCTAGATATTAATTAAAGATTAAATATAAACAGATCCGCAGTTTAAAACAATTGCTATGGGCTATATAATGGTAGAATTGTATCTAATCTGTATCTAGAACACCCATGAGAGTTCTGGCACAGATGATTTATAGAAGCGCGCGCCCGTGTCAATGACGTCATCATGACGTCATTAGTCACGTGACCTGTCAATCATGTGTCACATGACCTGTCAATCATGTGTCACATGACCTGTCAATCATGTATATGAGGAAAATTTTCCCGATCATAAACCTTCTGGCCTGAATGGCTCAGTTGGTAGAGCGCCGGGCCCGTAAGCGGATCTGAAGGTCGGTGGATCGAACCCGCCCTCGGGCATGAGTTTCATACCATTGGGACCCCCCTGGTCAAGAAAAATATCATACCATGGGGACCCCCCCCCCTGGTCAAGAAAAATATCATACCATGGGGACCCCCCCCCCCCCCCCTGGTCAAGAAAAATATCATACCATGGGGACCCCCCCTGGTGAAGAAATATATCATACCATGGGGACCCCCCCCCCCCTCAGGACATAATATGTACTGACCCCCCCCCCCCCCCCCTAGGATGTGATTCAACACTCCTATAAGAGCACATTGTCTGTGCACATATGCATCATTCATGCTCTGACTGCCGTTGGATACACATGGAAAAAAGTGAAAACAGTTGCTCTTACCTGTTGTGTTGCGCTGTGCTGTTGAAGAATAAGTGAAGGATTGATTGGAAAACACATAGGAGACTAACTGAAACATTAGTTATTCTTTGGAAAAGGAAAGTGAAAGATTGGTTATTCTTTGGAAAGGAAGTGAAAGATTGGAGACGAATTGGCAAAACAGTCGTGGTAAGTGACTTTTTTTTGTTACACTATGTAACACTATGTAACTCAAACATTTTTGAGGTAACATAATGTAACACTGTTACACTATGTAACATTATGTAACACTATGTAACATTATGTGACACTATGTAATACTATGTGACACTATGTAACATTATGTGACACTATGTAACACTATGTGACACTGTGTAACATAATGTAACACTATGTGACACTATGTGACTATGTAACATCATATAGCTATATGACTATGTAATTGCTATGTGATCATAATTAGTCTAACGTATGTATGTCATTATCAGATGGTTCAACAGACAAGCCGCGATAGCTCACTTGGCAGAGCAAATGGCTAGCAGCCTGAGAGTCCCGGGATCGATCCCCCATCAGGGCATAACGTTTTTTTTGGTTTTTTGTTTTTTGTTCACTTTTCGTACTCTGTGACATTATGTGACAACATGTGACTGTGACATCATGTGACTCTGTGACATTATGTGACTCTGTGACTTTATTATTATTATTATTATTATTATTATTATTATTATTATTGTTATTATTATTATTATTATTATTATTATTATTATTATTATTATTATTATTATTATTATTATTATTATTATTATTATTATTATTATTATATTTAATTAGTCATGTTTCAATGGTTTCCCATTACAGTAACCACACACAGCATAAGTACATGTGTACAGAGTGTGGGGGGAAAACCGACTGAGAAATTTTAGAGTTCACTCGTACAGAGTGTGGTCGAAAACCGATCGATAATTTCAGAGTGCACTCGTACAGAGTGTGGGGGAAAACCGATCGATAATTTCAGAGTGCACTCGTTCAGACGTGGGAACGATCGATAAATTTGAGAAACATCAAAGGCCTAGACCGTGGGAACGATCAATAAATTTCAGAGTGCACTCGTTCAGAGCGTGGGAACAATCAATAAATTTGAGAAGGAATGGGATTTTCCCTACGTTAAGTCCAATGTTATGTTTTAAGTTATAGTAGTTGGAAAATGACACTTCTAAAACACATTTAACAAATGTAGTTTTTCGATAACATATAATATAAAAAATAAGTTTGATTATTTTAGCATGCTACTTATTTGAATGTTTTAAAGTTATAGTAGTGGAAAAATGGTGGTTCTAGACCAACTTTAACAAATTTAGTTTTTAACACCATATGATATATAAAATAAGTTTGAACATTTTAGCACGCTACTTATTTGAATATTCTAAAGTCATAGTAGTGGAAAAATGGTGGTTCTAGACCAATTTTAACAAATTTTGTTTTTTGACAAAATATGATGTATAAAATAAGTTTGAACATTTTACCATGGTGTAGTAGGGTAAAAATGAGGGTTCTAGACCAACTGTAACATTTTTTGTTTTTTGACAACATATGATGTATAAAATAAGTTTTAACATTTTACCATGGTGTAGTAAGGTAAAAATCAGGGTTCTAAACCAACTTTAACAAATTTAGTTTTTTCCCCTTTTCAGACGATTCTACCACTTGGTTGATTGGTTGATTGTTGGAAAATGAAAAGTGAAAATGTGGATAGTTATGTAGGAAAACTGCGCCCATTCAAAAGACGTGTTCGAATGGCAAGCCCATTTTAAAGACGTGTTCGAATGGCAAGCCCATTTTAAAGACGTGTTCGAATGGCAAGCCCATTCAAAACACGTGTTCGAATAATTTTTGAAATATATTACGTCGTGGTATTGTTCAACAAATTGTTCAACATGTTCAACATGTTCAACAAGTTCAACATGTTCAACATTTTCAACATGTTCAACATGCTCAACATGTTCAACATGTTCAACATGTTCAACTTGTTCAAAATGTTCAACTTGTTCAACATGTTCAACTTGTTCAACATGTTCAACAAGTTGTATATAAAGCTATGTTTAAAGACTTTCTCATCATTTGAATAGTGTTGGTTGAACCGAAAGGATGTATAAATGCAACATTTGTTCGAAATCTTACAATTGGCCGCAAAGTCTTAAAAGACACTTAAAGGTTGCTCACGCTTCAGAAGTTTATGAAGAATCGGATATGGAAAACCCTGTAAAACTACCTTTCACGGAAACTTTAGATCAGTCTTCTATGGAAAGTCAAAGCGTCAACATAGCTGAAAAGAATGCGCATGCTTGTACAGAATGTGGTGCATTGTACAACAGCGAAGAAGCTTTGCTCAAACATATGGAGCAGTGTGGTGAGGATGCTGATGACAGGAGTTCTGAAAGTGAGTCAGAAACAGACTCTGAAAGTGAGTTAGAAATAGACTCTGTTTGGCATGATATCGTTCAAGACGTCTACGATGACTATGATAACATATTTCAAGAAAAGGTTTCAGAATATGAAGAACAAGGACTTGAAGATGCGCGTGAAATAGCAAGCTATGACCTTCGACCCATTTATAAGCATGGACTAAAACAACTGTTTATGAGACTGTTCACCTATACCCAGCGTCTACAACAAAGCCAACATTATCAAAAGATTTTAGAGGACTTTAATTACTTTGTTGATGAAAAACATTGTAAATATTCAAAGGCATTAAAGGCGGCTATAAGGAAAAACAATGCATTCTTTGAAGAGCTACTAGATATGGAGGAGGAGGAGGATGGTAGCAGTGACGAAGAAAGTGGCATGGACAGTGAACAGAGTGAAACAGATGCAGAAAAATAGACTTATTTGACTAAACTTTATAATAAAGACTTTATGAATGTTGTAATATTTTATTAACTTAAGCGTTGTGTAATATATGTCTTGATTTGCAACATATAAAGTCGTAAGGTTCCTGACACGGTTTTAATTGACCCTTAAACCATATATCATATATTGGGTATTATAGTTAATTTTGTATTAAAATGTATTATATTCAAGAATTGTATTATTATGTATTCTATTCAAGTATTGTTTTATTATGTATTATATCCAATTATTGTTTTATTATGTATTATATCCAAGTATTGTATGAGAAAAATAAAAAGTTGAAAAGCATCATATGTGTTTTTATTGAACATCACAAATATGTACAATTATGACAAAAACAAAACTATTTCAAATACATATTATGTTAATACATGTGCAGAAGAACTTAACTTAAAATTTTATAACAACTGACTTCACATGAACATAGATAAAGTTAATTTCATAGTCTACATATGAAGACAATTTTATTTGAACTACATATCAAATGTACATGTCCATATGAGTCAAAGCTAAGTTCTTGTCAAGCTTCAAAGCCTTCGGTCCAATCTTCTACACTGTGATGAAATCATAGCATCCACTAAGCGCGTCATGCTGTTAAAACTGTATACAGTCATCTCGCTGTCTACTCAACCATCTTCTGACAGTCACTGCATTTATACAGATCCATTTTCTGAAGCATGAGATCCACTGACGTCGTTTGCTTCTTCAACATGTGCCAGTCTTTCAATGACAACAAAATTCCCTTCTTGGTAGGATATAACCTTCCAGATGCATGATTCGTAATATATTTACGAATGTTAACCATCACTTTCTGTTGATATTTCACCAATTTAATATATGTTTCTCCATTAATGGGTATCATAACCGGTGAATCGTCTACACGCATCTTCTTCATAGTGGTATCAGCTTTACGCTCCGGTTCTCGCTTCATATTAGGCTCTGTCGTATTTTTCGCATTTTACACGGCGGCGTCATAGCTAATAACTCATCTCTTTTTATCTTTCTAAGATGTGGTCGCTTTTGACGCTGCTGACGTGACTTCGACTTAGACTTTACCATAGGCATTGCCTTAGACTTTGCTGTAGGTATTGTCTCAGGCTTTGCTATAAAATTTTCTGCAGGCATTGCCATAGATGGTAGTTGTTGTTCACTCACTGCAGACATGTTCACTCTTCAGTATCTTGATACAGAATGTGCGTTATGTCTGAGTGTAGGTACCTTTTATGCTCTATAGGGAGCTGTCACACTCGAGGTTGGACACACTATGTCCTAAAATGTTTAGAAATAACTTTACCATATGCGACTTTGCGGCCAATTGTAAGATTTCGAACAAATGTTGCCTTTATACATCCTTTCGGTTCAACCTACACTATTCAAATGATGAGAAAGTCTTTAAACATAGCTTTATATTCAACTTGTTGAACATGTTGAACGTGTTGAACAAGTTGAACATGTTGAACAAGTTGAACATGTTGAACATGTTGAGCATGTTGAACATGTTGAACTTGTTGAACATGTTGAACATGTTGAACAATTTGTTGAACAATACCACGACGTAATATGTTATAAAAATTATTCGAACACGTGTTTTGAATGGGCTTGCCATTCGTACACGTCTTTAAAATGGGATTGCCATTCGAACACGTCTTTAAAATGGGCTTGCCATTCGAACACGTCTTTAAAATGAGCTTGCCATTCGAACACGTCTTTAAAATGGGCTTGCCATTCGAACACGTCTTTAAAATGGGCTTGCCATTCGAACACGTCTTTTGAATGGGCGCAGTTTTCCTACGTAACTATCCACATTTTCACTTTTCATTTTCCAATAATCAACCAATCAACCAAGTGGTAGAATCGTCTGAAAAGGGGAAAAAACTAAATTTGCTAAAGTTGGTTTAGAACCCTGATTTTTACCTTACTACACCATGGTAAAATGTTCAAACTTATTTTATACATCATATGTTGTCAAAAAACAAAAAAAATGTTACAGTTGGTCTAGAACCCTCATTTTTACCCTACAACACCATGGTAAAATGTTCAAACTTATTTTATGCATCATATTTTGTCAAAAAAAACAAAATTTGTTAAAATTGGTCTAGAACCACCATTTTTCCACTACTATGACTTTAGAATATTCAAATAAGTAGCGTGCTAAAATGTTCAAACTTATTTTATATATCATATGGTGTTAAAAACTAAATTTGTTAAAGTTGGTCTAGAACCACCATTTTTCCACTACTATAACTTTAAAACATTCAAATAAGTAGCATGCTAAAATAATCAAACTTATTTTTTATATTATATGTTATCGAAAAACTACATTTGTTAAATGTGTTTTAGAATTGTCATTTTCCAACTACTATAACTTAAAACATAACATTGGACTTAACGTAGGGAAAATCCCATTCCTTCTCAAATTTATTGATTGTTCCCACGCTCTGAACGAGTGCACTCTGAAATTTATTGATCGTTCCCACGGTCTAGGCCTTTGATGTTTCTCAAATTTATCGATCGTTCCCACGTCTGAACGAGTGCACTCTGAAATTATCGATCGGTTTTCCCCCACACTCTGTACGAGTGCACTCTGAAATTATCGATCGGTTTTCGACCACACTCTGTACGAGTGAACTCTAAAATTTCTCAGTCGGTTTTCCCCCCACACTCTGTACACATGTACTTATGCTGTGTGTGGTTACTGTAATGGGAAACCATTGAAATATGACTAATTAAATATTATAATAATAATAATAATAATAATAATAAAAGTCACAGAGTCACATGATGTCACAGTCACATGTTGTCACATAATGTCACAGAGTACGAAAAGTGAACAAAAAACAAAAAACCAAAAAAAACGTTATGCCCTGATGGGGGATCGATCCCGGGACTCTCAGGCTGCTAGCCATTTGCTCTGCCAAGTGAGCTATCGCGGCTTGTCTGTTGAACCATCTGATAATGACATACATACGTTAGACTAATTATGATCACATAGCAATTACATAGTCATATAGCTGTATGATGTTACATAGTCACATAGTGTCACATAGTGTTACATTATGTTACACAGTGTCACATAGTGTTACATAGTGTCACATAATGTTACATAAAGTCACATAATGTTACATAGTGTAACAGTGTCACATAATGTTACATAGTGTAACAGTGTTACATTATGCTACCCCCAAAAATGTTTGAGTTACATAGTGTTACATAGTGTAACAAAAAAAAAGTCACTTACCACGACTGTTTTGCCAATTCGTCTCCAATCTTTCACTTCCTTTCCAAAGAATAACCAATCTTTCACTTTCCTTTTCCAAAGAATAACTAATGTTTCAGTTCGTCTCCTATCTGTATTCCAATCAATCCTTCACTTATTCTTCAACAGCACAGTGCAACACAACAGGTAAGAGCAACTGTTTTCACTTTTTTCCATGTGTATCCAACGGCAGTCAGAGCATGAATGATGCATATGTGCACAGACAATGTGCTCTTAAAGGAGTGTTGAATCACATCCTGGGGGTGGGGGGGGGGGGGGTCAGTACATATTATGTCCTGAGGGGGGGGTCCCCATGGTATGATATATTTCTTCACCAGGGGGGGTCCCCATGGTATGATATTTTTCTTCACCAGGGGGGGGACCCCATGGTATGATATTTTTCTTGACCAGGGGGGGTCCCCATGGTATGAAACTCATGCCCGAGGGCGGGTTCGATCCACCGACCTTCAGATCCGCTTACGGGCCCGGCGCTCTACCAACTGAGCCATTCAGGCCAGAAGGTTTATGATCGGGAAAATTTTCCTCATATACATGATTGACAGGTCATGTGACACATGATTGACAGGTCATGTGACACATGATTGACAGGTCACGTGACGAATGACGTCATGATGACGTCATTGACACGGGCGCGCGCTTCTATAAATCATCTGTGCCAGAACTCTCATGGGTGTTCTAGCACACCTCGTGACGTCATGATGACGTCACTTCCTGTGCTTGAACTCTCGTTTCTCACCTACTAATCTGGTATAAATCTTTTATCTGCGATGAAATTTACTCACAAAGGAAGTCACTATGCTAAACAGCAATAAGTTAAGAAAGGATTCCTTATATTTAAAATGCTGGAAACATAAATCAAAACACGTCTTAAATTAAGTATTTCATATGAATAAAAATTTAAATATTTATAAAATTTCATATATTTTGATTTTGCTCGACAAATTATAACTTATACCGTGCTAATTGTTTCAGAGACCGGGTTTTCATGTATTCAAGCGCCGGTGCAAATGCTTGTATTGCCTGTACTCTTTCGCCGTTAACAGCTTTGACATGGAAGTTGGTTGGATCCTTGAATAAAAAAATACAAATTCTGTTAAACAAAACAAACTGACGAAATATATATAACTGTCGTTTATTTAATGAAATGCAAAACGGTTATTATCTACAATGATTGTTTTAATATTTACACCATTTGCAATGAGCTTTACAGCGTTCGCGGATTATAATAGGCGTGCCGTGCCTTTATAGTGCCAAAACACAGACTGAACCCAGAAGTCTTGCCACACCTGTGCGAATTTTGGAGATGAAAATTTGAATTATTGAGATCAATAATAACAACATAATTTTTGATCTCAAGAATTGCTTCTTTCTTGTACAGTAAAAAATTAAAATAAAGATTCTGTATACAAGGACAGTCATTATTTATTTACGATGTGCGTTTCTATATCTTTTATTTTAAAAAAATAGACTGATATTTTGATATCAAGAATCAGTTTTTGAGATCAAAAAATCGTTTGCAGATTTCAAAATAAAAATTAAAAATGTATCAGTCTGAAATAACGATATCTGAAATAAATTCTTGATATCAATGTATGGAAAATCAATTAGTGAGCTCAAAATTAATATTTTGCTCTCAAATATTTCCTTTTTGCTATCAAGAATTGAATTTTTGATCTCAACAATTCAATATTAGATATCATTAAATCATTTTTGATATCAATAAATATTTCTTGATATCTCTAAATATTTATTGATATCAAAAATTATTTTTTGAGATCAAGAATACATTTGGAGATATCAAGAATACAATTACAGATAGCAAAAATGAATTCTTGATATCAAAATATGGATTTATTGAGATCAAAAATTAATTCTTGATATAAAAAAATCACTTTTTGAGATCAAAAATTAATACTTGATATCAATAATTCACTAATAAATGTGAAAACGGCATTCCATAGTTTAATGCTATTTATATTTTCATGTAGCTGGTACATCGTCAATGCATTCGCTATTGTTTCTTACAAACATGTAAAATTTTCTCTGAAATGGTATGTATTTCACAATTTTGTCACAATTTCGTTTTCGTTTTATCATTTTATTATGTTATTTGTATGGAATGCCGTTTTAACATTTAATGCTTATTTTTGATATAAAAATATAATTCAAGATATCAAGAAATCAATGTAGATCTCAATAATTTATATTTTGCTATCATTAATTGAATTTTGGATGGCAAAAATTTATTTTTGAGATCAAAAAATCAAATTTACAAACTTAAAAAATCTTAAGAAAGACACACAGTTACATAAAATATAACGAATCGTCAATTAAATTTTGGAGACGAAAACTTGAATTATTGAGATCAATAGTAACAACACAGTTTCTGATCTCAAGAATTGTTTCTTTTTTGTACAGTAAAAAATTTCAAGAAAGATTCTGTATACAAGGACCAGCCATTATTAATTTACAGATGTGTACTTCTGAATTTTTTATTTAAAAAAATAGACTGATATTTTGATACTAAAAATAAATTTTTGAGATCAAAAAATCATTTGCAGATATCAAAAATACAAATTAAAAAAGTTTCATTCTGAAATAATGATATCTGAAATAAATTCTTGATATCAATAAAAGGAAAATGAATTATCGAGCTCAAAATTGATATTTTGCTCTCAAATATTTAATTTTTGCTATCAAGAATTGAATTTTTGATCTCAAAAAATCAATTTTAGATATCATTGAAACATTTTTGATATCAATAAAGATTTCTTGATATCTCTAAATATTTATTGATATCAAAAATTATTTTTGAGATCAAAAATACATTTAGAGATATCAAAAATACAATTACAGATAGCAAAAATGAATTCTTGATATTAAAATATGGATTTATTGAGATCAAAAATTAATTCTTGATATCAAAAAATCAGTTTTTGAGATCAAAAATTAATTCTTGATATCAATAATTTTCTAATAAATGTGAAAACGGCATTCCATATATTTGTGTTTTTTTATAATTAGGTGCACTGTCACCTAATTTCGTTTTTGTTTTATAATTTTATTATGTTATTTGTGTTTTTTATAATTAGGTGCACTGTCATTTCTAAAGATTATTGGTAATATTTTATAAGGCATTTCTTTGACTGCACACTTATACTCAAACACGCCAACACACACACTCACACAACGACAACAGTTTACACACAAAAACGTAACATCCCTTTGTTCACTCACCACAAAAGCCTATTTTATGGACCAACGCTAAGAATTTGATGAAGCTATATATTGCTACACTCAATGGTTTTATACAGACTAGTGGGTCTGAGCACATTTTTGCCACACTGTTCACTTTCTCTGATGTGATTTTCAAAGCCATGCCATTTTAATGTAAATCTTTCTTCAGTTTATGCTTCTTCATCTACTAACGTTGTTTTATATATTTCTTGTAAAGCGACTAAGAGTAAAATTGTTTGTGATGACCCCTTAAGTGATAAATATGTTGTTTAATTATTATAAACAGAAGAGTAAAAGCTTGGTTGTCTGCTATAAATACAAAATTCTCTATATTTATATTTTTAGAAAAAATATTATGAGATGGGTCTGTATGATAAAATTCTCTTTCATCCACTTTAAGGACAGAAGACATTTTACAAACGTATGGAGAATTGTATCTGCGAATGATTAGTGTAATATTTGCGCAGTTCGCTATCTCTTATATGCCATTTCGCCAAGTTTACGCCAGAGTTGGTTGACTGATTTTGAACTGGAAGGACCGCGTTTTTAGTTCCTTTTCGCCTTTGGTATGCTGTCATAAATAATTTCTTCTCAGATCTGATCCACAGTCAGCCATTTATGTTATTGAGAAGGAGTTTTCTAAATTAATTATATAAATTCCTTATAATAACCTGCTTTTTACTTTGAAGATATCAGTTTGTGAACAAATAAAAAATCTTTAAAAATTAGCTTTCAAAGTTGATCTGTGACCTTGTGACTGGTGGGGCGTCCGAAAGTACTGGTGTTTATTTTCTACCATTTTGATAATACTGACCACGCCCATGTATCTCCAGAAATCAACAAATAATGCCGCATTTCATTGTAAATAAAAAGGCCATAAAGTTTCCATGCACATCTGCAAAGTCTTGAATATATATGACACCTTTTCAAAACTACTTTTGATAAACAAACTCTAGTCACCGACTAGAATGTTGGTAATTCCATACAATGTATTCAGAGTTATGTGAAACAATCTTGACTCAAAATCTAACACATGTCTGTGACATAGAGGTAATACAAAATGTTTGCCATCGATATAATTACACCGAAACAAAAATGTTACAACAAAATCGTTACAAACTAAACCAGAGATAATACGCCCTACCCAGGCCGTACATAAAGCCATGGTCTGAGCCTGAACATCCATACAAGGTAAGCCCCATTCCCCCTCTCCCAGACCCTTGATCATAGTCTGCAACAACTGTTTTATGCCTAACCAAGTAAAGCTGTTCAAATCTTTTTAAATTATTTATTGGGCTCTGTTGCTGATTTCCGTTGTGGATATTGGATGAATAAATTTTGATATTCCAAAAGTTTTCATAATGTAAATTTTCCCACAAATACTCAGTTCCAGTTGTGCCCAGATTCGAAGAGAGGATTTTTTCAGATTTCTTTTCAAAGCTTATTTATGTTTTTCTTCCTCACTTCTATCGATCTGTACCTCTAGCACATTAAATGAATTCTTCTCAACCTTCATATTCAGAATATTAAAATGTTTATATCTCAGTAATCCTAAAAATACTAACACAGACTTTTCAGTGTTGCTCCTCAGACTAAAGTTTTTAAAAGCCCTTACAGTTTCGATGAGCGTATATTAGACGCGATACCTGTTGTATTGAAATAGCCCATCCGTAGGATGGGCCCGTCCAATAACAGTGAGGTATTGATTTACCCCATCTTCGTTGTTTTGCGCTTCTATAGTTTCAGCCCATATTTGGCTATAGGAACAGCATATATTTTCTTCTCCCCTTAAAATGGGAACAAACTGCCTTGTGTTGTGAACAAGATGGGCTGTTTTAATGGTTGATGGGTGTAGAATGGGCCCATACTATAGCTGTAAGCCATAGAAATAGCACATATAGAATCAGTATGTGCCAAATCTACAGACAGATGCATAGGAATACCCCATCCATAGAAACCACACACCTAATCAAGAATATGCCAAAAAGAGAAATTTCGCATCTTTTTTGTTTCTTGAACATTTTGTGAATAGATATATGTATTTATATATATTTTATGGAAAAAAACTGTAAGATATTGAGATAAACATATTGGGTGGTGGGGGCGGTGGGAATACAAGAAGATAAACGATCCCATGCCACCCTGACGGCGTCGCCTAACGGGGTGGTAGGGAGGGGGCGGAAGAAGCAGTGATTTTAAGACACAATTAAAGGGGCGGGGAGTTCATATGAAAAATTTGTCGGGTCCTCAGTGCCACTTCGGGACCTCAGTTCCACTACAGTGGTAATGAGGTCCCGAGCAGACGACAACCCTTACTGTAATATATATCACGCTGACCCCCCCCCCCCGCCCGCGGGAGGGTTGGGGGGGCACTTGAATGAAATATGGCAACAATGCGCGTACAAAACAACGCGAAAAAGCTTAAAACAAAAAATAGGGAGTGGGTAAAATTGTCGAATTTTCCGCGCTTTTCCTAAAATAGGGGTCGATGGTAAAATGATAATTCCTTTGAAACAAAAATTACATTGTAATTAATTGAAGACCTGCATCCATTTCAGGGCAATTCAATGAACATATCCTAAATCCCCATGGCTCATTGCGAAATTTGGTAATGTCATTTAGCAATCAGATGTCCTTTTCCGCGTTTTTCCAAAAATAGGGGGAAATTTAGAGACGAAAATTCCGTGTTTAGGGGCTCTTTTTAAATTCGATTTACGCGCATGGTAGTCATTTTATATGGAAATGCCTCCCCCCCCCCTGGGACCGAACCACATATAAGTGCCATAATGCAGCAGTGGGAGGGGAGAGAGAGAAGGTGTGCTGAGATTATAGCTGACTTTTCCAAATAATGTTAAATGTGGGTGTTAAAAGCAAAAATGGTAAGTGGATAATTAAATGTTATAAATGTTCTTTTCGAATTTTTATTTACATTATTTTCTACATTTTTGTGCAAAGAAATATAACGGCCCGTCCCATTACACCATCCCAATACATCTGTTGTATTAAATTACATCAGCAATATAACCGTGTTTTTCAATGCTGGGGTGTTTCAATGCTACAATACCCTTCACGCGTGCAGTCATCAACAGCAGTAATTTAATACTTGCGTTTTGTCTAATCGAAATTCCCATTATATCAGCATATGTCATAAAGACTGAACCCAATCCGAGGTGTACGCATTGTTAATAACGCAGCTTTAGATATCAGTGTAACAACATCTAATTAACTGGAACCTCACTTCGCTAGCGAAATGTTAAGCACTTGACAAAAATTAAAACGCAAAAATACTTCCTTCAATAGGTTATTTCTTGAATAATATATTGCAAACAACACAGCTTGAATATGTCTTATAAGCCGAGTAGTGTTTGGTTTCTGTTGACTTCAGGTTTTATTGACTGATCTAGCATACGCCGTGTTAGCTATTTACGCAGTGAGAGCTCGCACAAAGCTCACTGTGCAACTGTGTGTGATGTGGGTTAAATGCTACGTATTTACTTGCAAAAAATACACTCTTTTCACATGGCGTTTTAACAAAGAAAACGAAATCAAAGACGAACATAAAACACAAAGACACAAAAAATCGGAAAAAGTGTCAAGAAGAAAAAAAAGGACGAATTTTGCTCGCACAAATTCATATAACCCTTGCAAGCCAAAAGCTTGTCAAGTGTTAAAATGAGATGAAATCTGGAGCTATATTAATTATTCAGTACCAAACACATGAAATCCCAATCGAAAGCTTTTTCAAAATCCAGTTGTAATAAAATCCCTTGGTCATTTAACTTGCTATAGTGTTCTGTTATATTTTCCAAAAAAAAACAAAACAAAATGCTCTCCCCTATATGCCTGCCTTCACAAAGCCTGACTGGTCTGGGCTTATAATGTAAGGTATTTCTTTCAAGTCGGAGGGCCTCAGTGGATATTTTGTAGTCTGTATTAAGCAAACTAACTGGTATTCATTTCTTTATTTTTGAGGGATCTTTGAAATTCTCTTCCTTTTCCAAAAAGGATATAACGAGATAAAGCCAAATTCCTTATAAAATTTGGGTCAAAAGCCATCATGTAATGGTGACTGGTTTAATTTAACACACTTAGCTTTCCAAAATTCTTGCTCGCGTAAACCCGCTTCATAATGAAGCTTTTGTTCTTCAGATAACTGGGCTTCCAGTCGCATATTATTTTAAATATCTTCACCCCCAGCCTCCGTCTCATGTGAGTGTAGATTGTTATACAACTGTTCATGCATTTTCAAAATAGCTGCATGACCCGAAGTTTCTTTTCCTTTTTTGAAAGGAAGTTTACTGATTGCTTTTTTCATAAGAAAGCTTAGATTTATTGAAGAAGTACTAATTAATTTTCTCATTTTTTTAATAAATTCTAATCCAAGACCCATTTCCCTTCCTTGCACTAGTTCTTCTAGTTCTAATTTCATTTTCTCATAGCGTTGTAAGACAATTCACTCGATTATGACCACGTGTTTTCTATAAGGAGTAACATATCTCATTAATTATATGTTTGCCTAATTTCCAGGGTATCTGGTAAATTTTACCAATTCCATGGTTAGTTTGATGTAACCAGGGGAAAGAAAAAATTTTCTCAAAATCAAAGACTAAGTGCAGTTACAATAATTATTATTCCAATCTGTATGCTCCAACATTTTTCAAACTTTTGAATCCTTTACAGTGAATCTATCAAAGTCAATTGATTAGTAATTGATTATTTACCACGATTTAGAGGATGTAAAATTGTGGATTATCAGTTACTAAACTGCACCCGACACAAATTAGGTTTCAATGTTTTACTAACACACACATTGTGGATCTCCTCTGATCTATGTCCCATCTCAAATTACAAAATTGTTTCATGTCACGTTCAAAAAGTGCTTGAAAAGTGTGTTAGCCCTCTAAGCATATAATTAATTTATATGCAAGAGACAGCGGTTATAGGAACAAATTTACAGCAGTAAAAATATCCCGAGTTACCTAGAGCATTCTATGGGAAATAAAGGTGTTTCCAGCACTGTGAATTCACGCTTAATATTTTACTGTTCTATGTTAAAATACCAGCTACTCAAAGTTATGTCGTTTAATTCAAAGCTGATTGGTCGTGTTTAAAAGGACTGCACATGTTAAAAAATTGTTAAAAAATATTATAAAAAATATTATACGTAAATACTCTCATTCTTCACTTCTAATTTGCGGTTAAATAAAATACTGCTGACCAGTTAGTATCGATCGATTTTAAAATTAAAGTCGCTAGAGTTATTCCAGAATGCCATTGATTATTGTAAATATGTGGAATAAGATTTATAAAGTGTTTTATTCTCTAAATTCACCTCAGTGGTGTAGAGGTAAACACAGCTGTCCACAATTAATATTAATGAGAAGATTTCTCGTTTCCATTTACAAATTTCGTTTGCAACTGGGTATAAGCTGGTAGTTTTCTGACAGTTTCTGCACTTTTTTCCCTTCTCTTCTCTTTTTCCCGTTTGTATGGTTTTCAGAAGACTCCTCCTACAGTATTTGACAGAAGAAAATGAAATTTGGCACACGTGTAGACGGTGATAAGATCTCGGTAAATCTGCAGTTTTTACCGCAACGGTCAAGGACAAGGTCAAGCTGAGGACAAAGTTATTTTCTGAAAGAAAATAGTTTCCAGAAAACTCCTCCTAGCATTTGAATCAGCGAAGCTTTTTTAGTACACTAATAGGCAATCATCAGGTCTCGACGAAACCGCCAATATTTTTGGCTCTGACCTCAAAGGTCAATGTTAAAGTGAGGTCGAATTATTATTTAAAAACGCCTATTAATCGCAAAAAGTAGGCACAAGAAAGCTCAAATCAGTTTTAATATTTAAAACGTACTCAGTAGGGCAGTAAGCTTTCTTTCTGAATCTTGACCTTGAGTGTAAAGGTCAAAGTTCACGTAACCTCGTGTACCGTTAACGATAGGCCGACTTATTTCGAAAACGGTTAGAGATTCTCGACCTAAACAACGTTACATTAGAGGTATCTCGGTGACCTTGGCTTGCTCGGCCACGGTCAAGGTAAAAGATCGGAAGTTGGCCATTATTTAAAAAAACGGTTAGAGATAAAGCGATTTAGAACTCATTTTCGACCTTTTGAGCCTAAACAGCATTGCGTAAGAGGTGCCTCGGTGACCTTGACCTTCTTGATCACAGTCAAGGTCAAAAACAGGAAGGTGATTATTTTCTGGAAAGCGGTTGGAGACAGTAGGCCAACTTAAAGCTTATTTTCGACCCTTTGGACCTAAACAATGTTACACAAGAAGTACCTCAGTAACCTTGTTCTTCTCGGTCAGGGTCAAGATAAAAATTCGGAAGCTAACTATGATCTCGAAAACGGTTAGGGATACAGCTATTTGAGTTTATTTTCAACGCTTTATGCCTAAATAACATTACATAAGAGGAACATCGGTGAATTAACCTTTTTGGTCATGCTCAAGGCCAAAAACCGGAAGTTGAGTATTATCTCGAAAACTATTAGAGATTGGGTTCATTTTGAACCTGATGGGCCACAACACGACAGAGAAGGGATACTTTGTGACTTTGAACCTCTTGGTCGTAAATAAATTCCAATAAATTCAATTACAAACCATCTTACTACCGGATTATACATTAGCGCAGATTCGACACTGATAAGATAAACACAGTGGAATAATTCTCAGCCATGTTTATGAACATTAACCTCCTCGATTCCTGTTTTATTAAAATACAAATCATCATCTGACTTGTTTGTTTGTTGTGCATGATATTCGCTTCTATTTTCGATATAATCACTAAACCTTTCCTGCTTTATATAACTTTATAAAATTACTATTTACAAAGAAAGCTGCGAAACGTGGTCACATAAAAATGGCAGTGTATAAATTCATTGTATTTTATCAAAATGTAGTTCTTTTTATTCGCACTGTGCAGCTGCGCATCGCCAAGAAATAATCACCACTCTTCAAAGTTTTATTTTTTAAGATCTCGAATACTTTAGCCTAATTCATTTATTTATCAAACTGTAGTTCTTTTCTTTTCGCACTGACAACAAATGAATTTGATCGAAGAGTATGCCAAACGTTTTTATCCTAGTGACGCTTCAAAATTATTCAAGCAAGCGGAGTTTAGGAAACAGATAAAAGAGTACTTACCCGTAAATCTAAAATCTGTAATTTGATCTTTTCCAAGAGCACAGCATCTCTTTCTCCAGAAACCAAATCCTCACGAGAATCGTGAAATGACGCATCGCTGAATCCAGTCTCCACGAATGAGGAAGAGCTTGTGTATCGTGCCATTTGTTTTGCATATTCATCTAGGGCTTTTTGACCAAAAGCTAGTGCTTTTTCAAGTTTAGCATCAAGTAAAACATCTGTAAGAATTCTCCCATGTCTTTCCTGCCATTTGTCATCGACTTTAATTTCTTTATCTTGACCAAGGCAGTATGCATATCCACTGTTTGTGGTTCCGAAATCAATAGCAACCACAGTCTCTATCGTTGAATACTTGCCTCCCATATTCCGCATAATCTAAATCTAGAATTTATTCGACAAAATTTAATAGTTTAATCCGACACTACCGTGCTGGCATCTGGAAATCGACTCTCTCCATCTTCTTTCCCCTTCCAAAATAGAAACAAGATAATTGCCAAAATTTAAAAAATCACAATTACTTTAACACAGTACAGTAGTTGCACAGCAGGGGTCTAAAATGAATGAAAGTTTATACGACTGAAATTAAACTGGAAGTAGAACTTTTTTTGCACACACTGTCATTGCGAATACCGTGGTAGAAAATTTACGAAACAGTATACATCCGACCAGTATTAATATTTTCCTTTACAAGTAAGCCTATAATATTAAGTGACACCAATGTATTTGTGGGTTTAATCCTAAAATAAATTTTGTGCAATAAAATTCTACCCTGGGAGCATTCACACGATCGTAGTAGAATTTAAGTAGCATTTTTAGAATTTTCATTAACGTTTTTTATGATTGTTGAATAAATAAACGTTATTCAAGCATTCATTACTTTGAAAACACAAATAATGGTGAGCAAATATTACGCTACAGATCTCATACCCAGTTTCCATACATGCAAATCTCAAGAAACGATTTCCGAGATAGTCGATTAGAATGAACCAAACTGCAACGGATCACACTTTTGTAAAAATAAAGTGAGTGAACATTAGTAAGTACATAACAAAAGCTATTTTTTAATAGTGTTAAACCAAATTCCTAGCCTGTTACAGGCACACAACCCACTTAAAAATTGACAAACAAACCGAAAGTTTATCTTCAAAACTAAAAAATTTACACGTTAACTTTAACTAAACCTTTTAAAGATTAAAGTTAAAGACTTAAGACGAAATGGAAAAAGATTTGTTTGTTTATGGAGCTGTATATGAATGAAAGTGAAATAAAACAGAATTAAATAGTTTTGTGAAGGAAAATATTTCTTAAAAAAAGACCTTTGCAGCTTAAGTTACCAAAACGTCAAAAACACTGTTTCTCAATAGAACTCAAGCAGAATTTAGGATTTATATGATATAATCAAGACCACTTTTTGATTACATTTTTTTCAAAAGCAGCACAGCATTTTCTTCAAAATAATTTTGTTTCGAAATATTCTGTGAAGTATGTAATTATATTAGTTATACCAAATCTTCCAGAGTAATCATTTACACTGATATTAATACTTGAATTTATTATCCTAAGTATTTTGTTATCCCTGCTATTTACATACAATTCGAAAATCAGGCTTCAAACGATGAAATGCGATGCCATAAATTAAATACATGTAGTTTTCAGCATTGTAGTTTGTTGTGCGTGTTGATATTCTAGAACATGAATTTGCTTTAAGCTTAACAAAATGCACTTTATCAATTCATTTTGTTAAGTGTTTTATGTAGCTGAATTAATCAGCAGACAGTCAGCCGGCTTCCTTTTTAATGAGAATAGATTGAATAATCGGTTATCTATACATATATATATCACCTATAACCAAAGCCAATACACTTGGGTCGATCAGTCCAGTTTTATCGGCCCTGAGTCAATCCTATGTGTTTTTTGGTAACTGATAACATATTTGAGGCAGCTTTCAAAAGCCTTTTCTAAGCATTGACTATTTACCAGACCTCTCATTTATTGCGTTTTTATTGGTCCATTTTTTCTTGATTTGTTTTTTCGATGGCAGTTCACATATAACAGCACAGTGATCGAATTTAAAAAGGTTGGTTTAATGAGTAAAAATTAGCAATAAAATCTTTTCTACTTATAAGAAGATCATGAGTGTGACTGCACTTGTGTGTTACAGTGTGCTGTCCGAACTGTAGAAAATCACGTAATTCTAAAAAGCGAACGGAAATATTTCTTTATCGTCGTCGGTATGTAAGTTACACCCACTTATTATAATGTCCATTGAAGATAAGAACATATTGCAACTCATTCAAACTGCACTTAAGACAGAGTAGGCGACTGATAGGCAAACTACATTAGCTCGCTCATGGTGCTATAAAGCAAGAGTACAAGAAGTGATTGATATTGTTAATATGGCCATATATTTTAATTGTACTTTAGATGCCCCTTGCTCATTATGCAGAAAATTCATAACTGTTACGTATTTTAATGGATATAAGGCATCCCATGTCCCATATTGATGTCGTAATTGAAGCAAGTATGTTGATGTTATTATCGCTTCGTTTTCTACTCTTCATACATTTTTGTAAAAGATAACAAACTTTAGACGGGATTTTTAATTTAATTTATTGCATAAATATGAATGAAACTTTTCTTCACATGGTTTAAAAAAGTTAAGGTATGAGGTATGAGAGGTCTAAAGGTGGACGCGAACTAGGTTTTTTACTCGTAAAAAGCGTTTCACGTTTCAAGATTAAAGTTAAAGACTTAAGACGAAATGGAAAAAGATTTGTTTGTTTATGGAGCTGTATATGAATGAAAGTGAAATAAAACAGAATTAAATAGTTTTGTGAAGGAAAATATTTCTTAAAAAAAGACCTTTGCAGCTTAAGTTACCAAAACGTCAAAAACACTGTTTCTCAATAGAACTCAAGCAGAATTTAGGATTTATATGATATAATCAAGACCACTTTTTGATTACATTTTTTCAAAAGCAACACAGCATTTTCTTCAAAATTATTTTGTTTCGAAATATTCTGTGAAGTATGTAATTATATTAGTTATACCAAATCTTCCAGAGTAATCATTTACACTGATATTAATACTTGAATTTATTATCCTAAGTATTTTGTTATCCCTGCTATTTACATACAATTCGAAAATCAGGCTTCAAACGATGAAATGCGATGCCATAAATTAAATACATGTAGTTTTCAGCATTGTAGTTTGTTGTGCGTGTTGATATTCTAGAACATGAATTTGCTTTAAGCTTAACAAAATGCACTTTATCAATTCATTTTGTTAAGTGTTTTATGTAGCTGAATTAATCAGCAGACAGTCAGCCGGCTTCCTTTTTAATGAGAATAGATTGAATAATCGGTTATCTATACATATATATATCACCTATAACCAAAGCCAATACACTTGGGTCGATCAGTCCAGTTTTATCGGCCCTGAGTCAATCCTATGTGTTTTTTGGTAACTGATAACATATTTGAGGCAGCTTTCAAAAGCCTTTTCTAAGCATTGACTATTTACCAGACCTCTCATTTATTGCGTTTTTATTGGTCCATTTTTTCTTGATTTGTTTTTTCGATGGCAGTTCACATATAACAGCACAGTGATCGAATTTAAAAAGGTTGGTTTAATGAGTAAAAATTAGCAATAAAATCTTTTCTACTTATAAGAAGATCATGAGTGTGACTGCACTTGTGTGTTACAGTGTGCTGTCCGAACTGTAGAAAATCACGTAATTCCAAAAAGCGAACGGAAATATTTCTTTATCGTCGTCGGTATGCAAGTTACACCCACTTATTATAATGTCCATTGAAGATAAGAACATATTGCAACTCATTCAAACTGCACTTAAGACAGAGTAGGCGACTGATAGGCAAACTACATTAGCTCGCTCATGGTGCTATAAAGCAAGAGTACAAGAAGTGATTGATATTGTTAATATGGCCATATATTTTAATTGTACTTTAGATGCCCCTTGCTCATTATGCAGAAAATTCATAACTGTTACGTATTTTAATGGATATAAGGCATCCCATGTCCCATATTGATGTCGTAATTGAAGCAAGTATGTTGATGTTATTATCGCTTCGTTTTCTACTCTTCATACATTTTTGTAAAAGATAACAAACTTTAGACGGGATTTTTAATTTAATTTATTGCATAAATATGAATGAAACTTTTCTTCACATGGTTTAAAAAAGTTAAGGTATGAGGTATGAGAGGTCTAAAGGTGGACGCGAACTAGGTTTTTTACTCGTAAAAAGCGTTTCACGAAATAAATCGAAATGAAACGTTTTACGTCGCAAAAGCTTTCGTTCGCTTATCTACGCCTTCAAACGGGAGGGACTGGCTTTGGGGTAAAATCCGAAGGGTGAGGCCAGTGTAGGAAAGTTTCACTTTACATATAACGAACTACACTTTTTATCGGCATGTGTTTGTCCAATACGCGAATAAAGGGTAGTAAAATACCTTTTGAGACTTTCAATTTCATCATAATATAACAGTCTAGAAGAATGTAAAACAAAGTGTAGAAAACCGAGTATGAAACCACCTGGGTAGAGTCATCTCTAGAGGAGATTCATCCTTTGTTGGATATACTTCGAATGTGGTTAAATAACCCTGGGTAGGGAATACCATAGGAGGCTCTTCCCCTACGCCCTAACCCTTGACAGTGGATAACCTTTGATCGTCTGAGGATAGCCATCAACTGGGAAGGTTCTACTCTCATTAGCCAAGATTGACAGAGAGTATACTCACATATGAGAATTCAATTACCAGGGAAGGCTCAAACTATCTCACACACTTGCACTCCCCCTACCCTTTCTTTCAAGGAGAGCGATCCTTGAACCACTCTCGTTGAAAGGCCATTACAATCTCTCATTAACAAATACTAGAGTGTGATACTGACTCAACTAACCAGACTACTGCACCTCAGGAGGGAAGAAATAGCTCTGTGGCGATCATTTCTCCCGCGAGCCCTGAATCCATCCTTCTTCGAGCCTCTCACGGATGGTGCACCCAACCGAAGCCTAGTGGAAAACTGACAGACGAATGTCGAACTAATGTAAAGGTAAAGTTACGCTCAGTTAGACTACTAGAGGTCATTTAAACCAGACTGATTCATAAATGGAAAGCCAATTCTTTTAAAACGTAAACAAAAGCAGCTGCTCGCTACTCAAATAAACTCAGTCCTGGGATTCGGCGTACCTAAATAAGTAATCTTTCTACTACAAGCAGGCCAACGTTACAACACGTCGTCCGGGCTGTCCCGCAGTTCGTGGGACTTAGGCACAAACAAACACAACATCAGAAGATCTTCGCAGTCAGTTATTCTGCGGTATTCTATCGATAACTCCAGGTATTTTCTCAGGGCAAGGGCAGGGCAGAAACACCTGAGTTTGTGGCAATGTTGGCATTACGCGGAAAGGAAGGTCTAAGCTTTACAGTGTATGCGCCAGTTGGCAGCAGACGTTTATATTGGAGCCTCCAAAGAAAATATTATTTTAGTAGTTACATGTAGCATTCATAGATGAGTTTTATACGGATAGAACGAGCAATTAGTCAAGATTGTGGATATTACAATTTAAAAAAACCATATTTTCATAAGCTTCAGTGGATATTGACTTTCAAAAATAAGTATTCATAAAAGGATAATTAATCAATACTGACAATGTGCTATCCAACGACCGCTGAATTAGATGTGACACATTCACAATACCATGCACCCACACAAAGACAAAAGACTAAAAGAGGTACAAGGGGTGGAAAATTCAGGTCAATAAGGACACTAGTCACAAATGTTTGATCAAGTGCACTTTGTAAACACAACCTTACCAACACAAGTAACTTGATCGAAATAAAATCACCGTTTGAGACTCAAAATTCTACTCCAAATGGCACAAAATTTTGAGTCATAAATGCAAGATCTATCCGAAGCAAAGTAAACGAACTGAATGCATATATTTCTGAAGAGAAAATTCAAATATCAACCAAACTTGGTTTTCCAAGTTTGGTTGACATTTGATATTTCCCCGAAGATGGCTAGTTATTCGTCGAATTGGCCCCTGTAGGATACGACATGCACCATCGGCCTCGTTGCAATCAAAGAGGCGACGGTGTAGTTATCTTATCTGAATCTAGATTGAAAACTAGTGTGCAAAACAATGAAACTTTTGCGTCCTTTGAGAGTTTGCTATGAAAGTGTCAAGTTTGCTATGAAACCTAAGCCAGTTTTAGTATCTTCAATATACCGACCCCCAAACAAATCAAAAACTGAATTTCTGGACAATTTTGCTACTTTATTGGAGGAAATTACGTTATCCAACTGTGAAATTTTAATCGCAGTGATTTTAACCTGCGATTTTAATTGAGGATACAAAGGACACACATGTTAAATCTTTTTGGAACTATTGGCCTTAGCCCAATATCGCCACAAACTACAGATGAAATGTTGTCTGATCATTTTTCAGTCTTATCTTCTATGCCAATCGTAAAGCCGAAGTACGAATCTAAGACAATAAGTCGCAGAAAAATAAAGGAAATCGACATGATTTTGTTCCGAAGTGACCTTCGCAACGCTCGAAGTGTTAAAAACATGCCCTCCAGAAAATATCAATGAACTGGTCGAGTTATTCAATACAAATATGTCTTCAGTTTTGGAAAAACACGCGTCTGCTGATATCCGCACTGTAACATTGCGCCCACAAAATGAGTGGTTTGATGTGAAGCGAGGGATTATAGAAAAATAGTTCCACAGCAAGAACGAAAATGGATAAAATCCCGCTCAGATGTAGACGAACAAAATTATTAAAAAATCTAAAAACTCTAACGGCGCATAACTTGGCTCTAAAAAATAGTAAATTTTAGTAAAACGGTGCAGTCTAGTGAACACAATCAAAAGGCACTCTTTCATATCGTTAACAAAATTCAGAGGAAAAATAACAAACAGGCCTTTCCGGAAAACAAAGATGAAAAACAATTGTCCTACAAATTTGCAAACTTTTCAAGGAAAAAACTGAGACAATCGTCAAAATTTTTCCAAATATTCACTGTCGCAAACCGGTAATTGTGATAGACCAAACTTTGTGCAATTCACAGAAGTAACCGATGAAGATATCATTAAATTGGTACAGAGGACCCCAAATAAGTATTGCCTTCAGATCGACCAAATCCCTAAGCAGCTTTTTAAAGACAATATAAACACTTTGGCTCAATAATAAAACACATAGTCAATAAATTTCTTAACACTAGCTGCATGCCTAATGCCTTAAAGCAGTCCATCGTCACTCCAATCATAAAAAAAACCAAATTTAGAACTGGAGTTTTCAAACTTTCGACCATTTTCAAACTTGCCCTTTATTTCGAAAATCATAGAACGTGTTGTTATGGAGCAAATTAATATTTTTACAGCTGAAAATGACCTAGATGAACCCCTACAATCCGCGTTCAAACGATTTCTCTCAAGCGAAACAGCACTTGGTAAAGTCCAAGACCAGATACTTACCGCACTAGTTGACCAGCAAGTTGTACTTACGGCGCTCCTCGACCTAAGTGCAGCGTTCGATACGTGCAATCATGAGATCATGCTAACACTGCTTGAAATGGGTTACAACATATCTGGTCAGGACCTTGACTGGTTTCGATCCTATTTGGCAGATAGGACGCAAAGGGTGAAGATAAATGACAGCCTCTCGGATCCAATATCGCCTGTAACCCTTGAGACGGGTTTCCCCAAGGATATGGATGTGGCCACCAGGCCTAAAGAAAGTATATGGGACCACTAGGTGATCTTCTCTGCCTGACGCAGACAACATTCCACCTCTTTGCTGACGACACGCAGCTTTTTAGGATATTGAACCCAAAGAGTGTGGCATCGCAAAGAAGCTCTTGAGCTGACCACACACAAAATGAGTAACTGGATGACAGAAAAGAAGCTAAAATTGAAAGAAACAAAAACTGAATTTGTTATTTTGGGGACTAAACAACAATTGAAAAAAAATTGAATACGGTTCATTTAGTGTCAGCGGTGAACAAATCCAAGCGGAAAATTGTGTAAGAAATCTCGGATCATACTTTGACTGTGAACTGAAAATGGCCAATCATGTCTCTTACGTTTTAAAAATTGGATATTACCAACTCCGTCAATTCAGAGTCATACGGAAATATCTCACGCAACATGCAACCAAAACCCTTGTGCACGAAACAGTTATTTCTCGTCTGGATTACGCAAATTCCCAATGATCCTGCTGCTTACGTTCAAGTGTCTCAATGGAATCGCCCCTTCTTGCCTTGCAGACTTGCTTAGGGTACATGTGCCGAAGAGAGTGACGAGATCCTCCAATTCTGGAACTTTACTAGTTGAAAGAAAGAGTAAACTTCGCTTTGGGGCAGATCGTGCATTTAGTGTTTCTAGCCCACACCTGGAATGCTCTACCATATATTCTTAGATCAATTAATAACCTCAGGTATTTTAAGAAAGAACTAAAGACATTTTTATTTTTGAAAGCCTTTACGTAATACTAAGAAACCAGTATTAATCATTGTCAGTATTGATTAGCATTTATATCTATTTGCATTTTGATTTTAGAATATTATAATGTATTTTTAATTGTAAGTCGCCATGATCAAGTATTTGCAATGAACGCTATAGAAGAAACGATAATAATAATAATAGTAATAATAATAATAACAATAATAATAATAATAGCTACCGTTTCCCAGGAGCCATTTATGTTGAATACCTTCTTTTCTAAAGCATTCTAAAGAGTTTCCCTTACGTTGTCCCGAAGTCAAGGCGAAAGGTGAATCTTGATGTCACAATTCTAATTAAAATTCCAAAAGTCAAAGGACTAACCCTAAATCCCAGTAAGACCAATTAGACTTAACTGGCGGGTCCAATAGCTTAAAATGTCTTATAAGTTCCGAGATAGAAGGGTTTTCCCCTGGGTTTGTAGTTCGACAGTGGTTTTAGCATGGCAGCTATAGCTTATCTCTATCTATCCCTGTATGTAAGTGTGCCTAAGGCGAAGCTACTTGTGTATATAATACAGGAAATTGGCTTGTGGGAGCCTGGTGCAAATTTTCCAAAAAAACCTCAAAAAAGGCTACATTGGGTGCGATAGACTTTGGTTGTGGATGACTTATGCATCTGAGTCAATTTACGTATCGCCTCTTCCAAAAATCCCTTGTCTTTCAAGAGGCTAGGGACAAGTACCAAGCCCTCAAATTCTGGTGTCAATGGGATTGGTAGAGTAACTGCCGGTGACACCGGATCAGTAGGCACCTCTCTATCCCGTATCGTTACATAGTGTAAACCACGTTAGCTCTGGCTGCCACGGTGCAATCAAAATGATTCCACTCTCTTTAAATAGAGTTGCCTTGAGAAGAAACTGCTTTAAGGTCTCCCGTGGGCTCAAAGGATGTGATCCGGTCACTATCGCTTTAGAGCACTATATCGATGTCTCTGTGAACTAGTCTGCTCCTCTGGAGGCAAGGTCTTCCAAAACATTGTAGGTACTTGCTGTATGTTCAGCCAAAAGCAAAATGAGGTGTGACTTTGTGAAGCATAGGATTTCCACCGTCAGTTCGGTAAGCTCCAGTGACCGAATGTCCCCTCTCTTGCGAAGAGAGCAACAGCTGTAGAGTTGTCTAGAACGTTTACTGACCTGTCGTTCAGAGCTGGGAACAGTTGAAAGAGACCTAACCAGAAAACTCTTAGTTCCAGCCACTTTATGTGCTGTGAGGTAAACTAAGAGGCCAAGTGCCTTTTCAAAGCTTGCCTTGGAAGTAAAGCCCTACCCCTTCAGTACTGTGCCTGTCTGGATCGATAAGAAACGTGTGGAGTTTGAAAGGACCACCCCGACCCCTTCCCGGAGTCACTGCTGCCATCACTAGGGCTTGAAACTTTCTGTAGTGGAGTTTTCTGTAGTAGGGTTTCTCTGAGGTAAGCCTCACACCAACATTTGAAACATTAACATACCCTGGATCCTGGCCTTTGCTTTGCATACCTTTATGAGTATTTTTTGAGTACTTATGATAAGACCTAAGGTGTGGTAGAAAGGGTGAACTGAGGTGCCAGAAACCAATATCTTTTTCCTATCTGAAAGCACAGGTATTTTCGACTGCTTGGATTTAAGGGGACGTGTAGGGGTCAATTGACATCCTCCACATGCCTTGTTGCAGCCTTTCTTTAATTACTTAGGCCGTATACATTTGACAGGTGGCAGACTGCAAGAACTGGTTCAAATCTGAAAAATCTATCACCATTCTCCAACCCCCATTTTTTGGGGGGATGGGGGGGGGAGACTTGAAAGACCAGAACGAAAATGCCCTTTTCGGCATTTCTTTGATTGCTTGTTCAGGAGCTCTTTGACCATATGTTGGACAGCCTGATCCTACTTGGATCCTGGGCTGTAGGAGGTTGCTAGATGTTTTTGTACTAGGGAAATGTTCGAATCTGGCCGGACCCTAGGCATCCAGATGGTTCTTTTAGCCGGTTGCTACAGCGGCTCGATAGGAATTATGTCTGTCAGCAAACGACAGCGTTTGTCAGCTCCGCGCTTGTGTTTTGATCCTGAAATATCTCTTACTATGCCTGACACTGTGACGTGAGCCTGACAGGAGGCTCATCTTTATCCGTAACGATTTCTAATCGCACATTTCACTTCACAATGTGTCCAAAACGTGGTAGAGTCGGTCACTGGCGGGGTAGAGACTCTCTCTTGTGCTGATGGGGTGTAGGGAAATGGGAAGTGGATGGAACGTCTCCCTGGTGCCAGTAAAATCCTCCAAAACCGTCGACCCTTCTGTGGAGAGTGTGCCCTGTCTGTCTCAGGAATGAGATAAGTGAGGTTTGCCACTTCTGGCTCTTGATGTTCTTCACCTTCAGATCGCTTGAAACCTTTCCCCATCGTCCTCAAGATCCTCATGATCATACCCCCTCCCCCGACAGTAACTGTCTCTCTGTATCGTATGGGATAAAGTAGAGAAGAGCAAGCGCAAAACAGAGTTTCTGATTCTTTGGGTTACAACCCTGAGACTTGTCCCCATACGTAGAGGCCCAACCAGTCCTATTCACTGGCCTCCTTCAGTTTTGGTGGTAAAGAAGTAAAGAAGAATATCCAGGCAGATTTGACCTGCCGAGATCTAGTAAGTCAAGTATCAATAGACTTGTATGGTCAGCAAGAAGTGGTAGTCATATTTCAAAAACCGGTTACTGAAATTTTTTCAAAGGACATACACCTGAAAAAATGAAAGCATTCTTACTAAAATTACTTGCAGAAGAAATATTTTTAAAAATTGGATCTCAGAATATTCAAACGGCGAAATGAGGCCGATTTTCGTACGTGTGCCAAACAAAGAATTTTTAAGCAAACAGCTCATGAAGTGTACTCTTAAAATTCGAATCCAATCAACCTGCAACAGGCAACTCATTTTGGAAAATAAAAAGATTCAAAATGCCGCCAATTGGGTAATTTTTGGAGACTCGCCAAAACAGCAATTTTTCAAGAGAAATATCTGGGAGTATTCTTATAAAATTTTAAAGGAATCCGATCAAAACTGTGGGAGGAGCGTTTTGAAAATTTTCTATTTAAGTTTTTTAAATATCCCTCATGTAGTCACTTTTTGGCGGATCGCCAAAAAAAAAAAGTTTTTAAAAGAGAACCGGCTTGTGAACTTCTATGCAGTATGTGAAGGCAATCCGATCAAAATTGTGAGAGAAAAAGCATTTTAAAAACTGGCAATCAACAAATTATAAATGCCCCCATTTGGCCAATTTTTTGTGGATCGCAAAGAAACGTAATTTACAAGACAGAGTACAGACTAGTGAACATTATGTAAAATTTGAAGGCAATCCGATGAAAATTGTGGAAGAAAAAGCCTTTGGAAAATTGGCTACTAAAAATATAAAATGCTCCCTATTTGACCAAGTATTGGTGGATCACCAACAGTAAACATTCCAAAAAAGATAATCTGATCCAAATTATGAGAGTAGGAGCGTTTTGAAAATTGGCTAAAATAAACTACAAATGCCCAAATTTTGCCAATTTTTGGCGGAGCGATAAAAAATAAGCCTTTTGAAAAATGGCTATTAATTTTTTTAAATGCATCCAATATGGCCACATTTTGGCGGGCAGACAAAAAAGTAGCTTTTCAAAAGAGGACTTCCTAATGAACATTTATGCAAAATTTGAAGGCAATCTGAACCAGCTATGGGACAAAAAACATTTTGAAAATTGTTTGTCAATTTTTTTAAATGCCCCCCAATTTAGCCAATTTTTGGTGGATCGGCAAAGAAGTAACTTCTCCAGAGAGGACAGGCTAATGAATTTATGAAAAATGACCAGCTATTACATGTTTATGCAAGATTTGAAGGCAATTCGATAAACATTGCGGCAGAAAAAGCCTTTAAAACATTGCCTTCAAAAATAATTTTAATGTCCCTCATTTGGTCAATTTTGGTGACTCGCCAAAAAAGTAAGTATCATCTAAACATTCGTACAAAAATTAAAAGGAATCCGATTCAAATTGTTGAAATTGAGGCATTTTAAGAATTGGCTTCCAAAATATTAAAATGCCCCATTTCAGCCAATTTTCCTTTGAATTGCCAAAAAAAATTACCTTTTCAAAACAGGACAGCCTAGTGAACATTTATGCAAAATGTGAAGGTAATCAGATTAAAATTGTTGTAGCAGTAGTATTAGTAGTAGAATTAGTAGTAGTATAGTAGTAGTAGTAGTAGTAGTAGAGGAGGAGTAGTAGTAGTAGCAGTAGTAGTAGTAGTAGTAGTAGTAGTAGTAGTAGAAGAAGAAGAAGAAGAAGAAGAAGAAGAGAAGAAGAAGAAGAAGAAGAAGAAGAAGAAGAAGAAGAAGAAGAAGAAGAAGAAGAAGAAGAAGAAGAAGAAGAAAGAAGAAGAAGAAGAAGAAGAAGAAGAAGAAGAAGAAGAAGAAGAAGAAGAAGAAGAAGAAGAAGAAGAAGAAGAAGAAGAAGAAGAAGAAGAAGAAGAAGAAGAAGAAGAAGAAGAAGAAGAAGAAGAAGAAGAAGAAGAAGAAGAAGAAGAAGAAGAAGAAGAAGAAGAAGAAGAAGAAGAAGAAGAAGAAGAAGAAGAAGAAGAAGAAGAAGAAGAAGAAGAAGAAGAAGAAGAAGAAGAAGAAGAAGAAGAAGAAGAAGAAGAAGAAGAAGAAGAAGAAGAAGAAGAAGAAGAAGAAGAAGAAGAAGAAGAAGAAGAAGAAGAAGAAGAAGAAGAAGAAGAAGAAGAAGAATTTCGGGTCAATGGCCAAAAAAAGTTATTTTCCAAGACAGGCTTGCCTAGAGAACATTCGTACAAACTTCAGAAGGAATCCGATCAAAACATAAGGAGAAGAAATATTTAAAGTAAAATTTCACATATGTACATACATACATAAAGACGATGGATGCCCTCTACTGATGTAATAAGACCAGTCCGACGAAGTCGGCTGGCCGAAAAGATTTCCGCTTTCAAGGTTTACTATCATTTGCTTTCAAACAATCAATTTTAAATCAAAATCGTGAGAGCTATTTCAGAATGCCATTGATGATTTGAAATATGTAGAGCAAGATTTAACAAGGTTGTCCATGCACATGCCCAAACTCACGAAACTGCCAAACTGCTGGCGTCAAGATATAAACATTAAGACAAAGACAAGACAAAGTTATTCTGAATTTTTCAACTCTGATTTCAAAATGTTTTACAGAATGGTCATTCAGCTCCACTTTAATCGAAAGATGAATTTCAATAACCTCAAAGTATTGACCCAGTTTGCGTAGGGATTAGGGTACCCCGTTAAAAGTGTACACTTTTCTTTGTTCACTGAATTTTTTATGGGCTATGGTTTCATTGAAAACAGAATCTCGGCAGAACCTTAACTTACAGTATTGCCATTATTATAGCTTTACATATTGAAATTATGGAATAACACGAGTTTAAACGAAAAACAGAGGCCATTGTCGTGGATCGTATCTAGGCTGGTCAAGATTTTACTGAATGTCTTTTTTTTTTCTTATTTTTCACCAATATTTTCGCCTACTTTTTACGAAATGCCAAAACAAGTTACAGCTACGTGGACACTTATGCAACCTACGGTACCTTGCCCCACAATTTTAGAACGTTTCCACGAAAACTCTAGGAGGAAATACGTTTTAAAGAAGTTTGGTTTTTGACCAATATTTCCGCCAATTTTTGGCGAATTTAAAAAAAAAAAAACAAGTAATGACCACTTAGGTAGTTATGTGTACTACTTGTAACTTAAATAAGAAGGCAATCAAGCTAGTTTCCTGGACTTCGTTAAGATTTTTCTTCTTTTTGTTCACCAAACCTTTTGCTAAAAAAATAATAACCACGTGGGTACTACCATCAACCAAAATTTCCCGGCATTCAGGCCAAAAACCTAGCAGAAGAAAGATTTTTCACATTAAAAGCGTACATAGGCACATACTTTCAACGACTGCTATAGCTCCTGCTTCTGTAAGAAGCTGGGGGCTAAAAAGTGTTTCATTCTATAATTCACCACAGCGTTGTAGGGGTTAAGAAGCAAACTATACGTGGTTCCCCAGTTCAAACTCGGCTGCCCACCCTTAATATATGTGTTGAAATCTCCCGTCATACAAGAAGTTATAGAACTGCGACAAAGAAGTTCAGTTAGAAGCCATCTTACTAAAGAATTATACAGCCGCACTGATGGAACACGATAAAGGCCATGGGATAATCCTGAACATTATTCATGAACATTGCTCTCCCGATTTCTGTTTTATTGAACCGCATTTCATTCTCTGACTTGTTGTTTTGGACGATATTTGCTCCTATTTTGCATATAATTATAAACTCTTTCCTGCTGTATACAGCTTTATAAATTCGCTATCCACAAACCAAGACGTGTGGTTACACAAAACGTAGCGTATAGATGTGGTGGAGAAGAAAGTGATCCCATGAAAAGCCTAGTACTACAAAATGTGGCTCATCTCCCATTTTGCAGCTACACATCACTAACAAATAATCACTCCTCGTTGTGATTTAAAAAGTCCCACACCCTTCAGCCCGACTCATTGTATTTAATCCAAATGTGGTTCTTTTTCTCTAAATAATATAAATAAAGATGTTATTGAGCTTTTTCGAAGATAAAACAACACATCATACTTTTTAATTATGGAATTTATTTGAAACATTAACAAGGCTTTGGATTTTCCACACAAAACTTGGATCTTTTCCAAAAGAATATAAACAATACTGTA